>JAQIXS010004553.1:0-14813 GCA_034700785.1 Rossiulus vilnensis
CTAATTTTAATTTCAAAATTTAATTTTCGAATATTATTCGAATATGTTCGAAAATTTTCAAAGATATTCGAATATGTACGAAAAGATAAACAAAATTTTTGCCATATTCGAATATTCGAAATTTCTCCAAAATCCCAGTTCGAGTATTCGAATACGCGAATATATTCGAACATTCGATAATTGATATTCGAAATACACAGCACTAGATCAAATACATATGCATGGCCATATCTGTAAAATGCATGGTCGTATCTAGGAATGTAAAAACAAATGGATTTTATCGACCAATAAACAGCATTTTGAGCATATATGTGGATATAAATTGACACATATGGTGTATAGCTCCTCTTGTGGTCAACGTTTGGTCTAACCACATATGAAGTAAGTCATATGCATGTACTGCATGTGTGATTAGGTGACATACGGTGGAAGCTCGATTATCCGAGGTAGTCGGGACCGGGCTAACTCGGATAATCGATTTTCTCTGAAAATAGAAAACATAGTTAAAAACAGGCATAACTGTGGGTATACTAGTTATGAACGGTCGAACACGGAGCGAGAAAATTGTTTTTCCGAACTAACTAATTCACAATTCGTTTAATCAGATTATTTCCCCTCCAACTAGCCCAGTACATTTTCACACTATTCCTTTTCTTTATATGATGATTTTCAAGGTTTATCTGCTCCGGACATCGGTTAATCCAAACGCTTATCCGAGGATGTTTCACTTCGGTCGATCCGAATATAAGATCCGGTCCTCGGGTAATCGAGCTTCCACTCTATCTCAATATGTAAACACTAGCGAGATACGAGTGTTACCCAAATAATCAAGGGTCTCCACTGGGAGGCACTGCGACCATGGTGGGAGAATCAATACATATGTTTTTTTTAAAATACTTTGCCTGGGAATTCTAATTTGGTGGAGGAAATATTTAAACGAAACCAACGAGGCAGTATAACGTTACATTCCAAACCACTTATGGAAATCCGGGCCCGTTCGTAATCGATCCACATTGTTGGTCTTTTTTCTTGCAAGCCATCAGACGTTGGCATTCTCTTCCAAAGGATAACCCTAGGCTAACAGAAATTCAGTTTAACAATGTTGATGGTGACCCTCAAGTTGATTAATAGCCTTAAAGGAAAGTAAATAAATAACTTGGGTTGATGGATTAGTGCCAGGATTACATCTCCAACCACAATACAAATTTTTGCTGATGGTATGGTACTGAGCTGAATTGAATTGAATATACATGTACAAGGCCTACATTTACCTTTAAAAGTACAATAGACTACCTTATATTTAATTTTACATTAAATTTTATTGACGTGTACTGAGAAGTGAGTGGTAATGATATACAATCTTTATTAGAACATCGAATGCATTCCATATATGACCAAGTATGCAGCCATATGTTGTCTTTGTCTAAAAATGTTATTTAATATTTTATATGTGGCCATGTATGCAATCATGAAGGGCTTTATCTAAACTTGCCATGTATGGCCAATACATGGTCAGTAATGGCATGTATAACCTCATACATGTCATGGTCATAGTTCATTTTTTCATCCGTAATGAAAAGAATTCTTCCTTAAGCACTAACCAATGGATTGTTTTCCATTTTCTATGGTTACCGTAGACAAACGCATAGAAACAATTTGCGCTTATTTTGTTTGAACCACACAAACTGAGACCACCTTTCACCCCCTTCCCGTGAAAATTCGGCATCCAAGCAACTGATCGGAAATCGATAAGGTAATCGGAATACGCTTTATGGAAATGTAAATTTTAGATTTCAGGGGTTGGATGGGCCATCTGCACCTTCTGACAATATTCTCAAGCTAGATTACGTCGAATTCAGAATTTCAATTTCAGAACATTAAAGTGTGAACCTTTCTGAATAATTTCCCTTTCTAAGAGCGGAACGATACTAAAACACACAAATAAGAAACAAAGGAAATGCAATGATGTTATTGTGAGATACGCATGTTTGTTTTGCAACCGCAGGTGAGGACGGAAAATAAACAAAAATCGGCATACTAATGTTTATAAATTTATTTGATCGTGCTCGGTTCGTATTCTCATCTTTAAAACACGTGACCAAAGGTAGCTTCACATTTTTTACGGTACCGGCATCCGCAATATGCCTGCTGCCAAATGTTCCTCCATTTGAGAGGTGAGAGCGAAAGTTGCTTCTCGAAAGTTTAAACTCACCATCGAAAGCATCGAGAGCAATCTCAGATGATCCGTCTATTTGAGTGTTTTTCTCTGGTGACATTGGGCGGGAAGTGAAATAATGACATTAACACTCAGAATCGTGTCCACTTGATATTTTAAGTGTTCTAGTCCATCAGATGCGGAAATGACGTATGCATGGAGCTAGAATTATCAACAGGGGCGATGCTTAATTATGCTAAGCCTGAGTGCGTCCGTCCAATCGGAGCATTGTCTTTCCTTTTAAGTGAAAGCACTTTCGCTATTAGAAACAGGTTGGAATTGTGAAAGCGACATCCCGATCGAGAGCGAAAAATAGGTCTGTTCACTTAAAAGCTGCGTGCTCTCATTGATTTGCGAGGACAGTTCTCGACAGCGCTCTCAGTACAGCATCCACTTGCGAAATAAAGCTCTTGAGAGGCACCTTTCGCTTTCAGCTCTGAAATGGGCACGCAGCTTAAATAGTGCTATCGAGAGTTGTTCCGGCGAATCAGTAAGAACGTTAGCATGCAGCTCTCAAGTTGACAGGTATGTTAAGCAATGGCTCTTAAAGTTCCAGCTTGGAAAGGCTGAGACATTATGTCATCTATTCCTGATCCCGTTTTCTTAGTCAAAATGACATCCTTTCTAACCGAATAACTTGATTGACGTAAAGTTTATTGCTTTTGCATCCAACTCATATCCATCTCATAATTCGGGATTGTCATATTTTTTTATTTTTTTTACCTTACAACCACGAGTTTTGCAACCTTTTTTTTGCACAGAAATATATACACTTACACGTATATTTCAAATTATGACTTTCAAAGGTATCACGTCCCTACAGCGCAAACCGAACAGGCCAATATTTTTCTTTAGAAACTACCTAGCAATGGAGTATGCTGTAAAATAATCAGGATTTAGAGCATTTTGGCCCACCTCCTGTAACACCTAATAACACGTTTACTTGTACCAAGACCCACACAACCCCTGGTGCGTCACGTAATATTTGAAAAGCCCCTTATTAGTTATAATTTAAGTGATGTTGTCATTGACTATTTGTGCTACGTGGGATCGGACGGAGCAGGGAGGGGAAGGGACAATTTATCAAATTAGGACGATAATGAACTACATGTAATCTATAGGTCCAAAATTACCCTTAACTGCGTTTTAAGCTACATTTCCATCCCTTGATGAAGGAAAGTAAATCTTCCACCGCTGACAAAAGCATCAAGTTCCAGCCCATTCTTCCAACTAGTTTTTCATACGGACACAATCACCAGCTTTGGTCAAATTTCCTGCGAATTTGAGCTCGACGAATTCAGTGCCCAAAGCTACATTCTTTGATGTCTATTAACCGCCCTTGAGCACAAAACGAATGAGGGAACACGATGATGCTAATTCAACGGCATTAGCAGCGTAAGCCGCAGTTACCATGGGGGAAATCAGCTGCCTTCCACGAAACATTTGGGCGAATGAGAATCAAGCGCAGTCACTGATGCCACCTTGCGACTCTGTGAGCAGCGCATCTGTCTGAAAACGGGAATCTGCCAAGAACCAACGCTCATTCGTTCCTTTACCGTGTGGTGGAGTAACCGTGTTCTTTGTTTCAACGCCAGTCATAAACCTGGCTCGAAACTTTCTCCATTTACAAAAACTGGACACTGCCTGCAGTAGTGGAATGGGAATGGAAAAAGTGGAATGGAATAAGCCGATTTGAGTCTTCGAAGTCCACAACCAAGTCTGCCCCAAACAGCGATCAGGTAAGGATTCCAACAGGTACTTTCGATCAGCAAAGCATGTTTTAGCTTCAATTTTCGCTCGAAAATGTCCCGTTCATTAATAAAAACAATGACGAAAAAAGGAAAAAAGCAAAAATAAATTATTAAATAAATAAAGAGACATGGAAAAAGTCAAAAAGGGAGAAAGCAAGTTGCGTTTGATCAGAAGTTGGATGTTCCCCCATGTTAATTATTGCTCTCATATACAATTAAACAGGACGTTTTCAAATTTATACTTCGGAAGGTACTTGCGGAAAACCATCGAAATGGGAAAATTGTGTTAAAAGTGATTATGTCATCGCTTCAGTCAGGGCCAAATTTATTTTATTTCGTCTGAAGATGTCCCGTTCATTAAGAATAATGAATGGTAGATTGAAGGTAGAAGTCAAAAATAACAATTAATCAGAAGTTAGATTTCCCCACATGTTTATTGTTTATTGACATGTTTATTGACATATAAATAAACGAGACGTTTTCAAATTTTAACTTCGGAAGATAATGTATTGTTCGGGAAAATAATGTTAACAGGGATAATAATCAGTTGTGGTGCGTCGAGATAATTCGTTTCGCTCAGCCTAAAATGTCGTCTGGAAAATGAGTGAAAAAAGAATCATACACGGGAAAGATTTGCTAACTTTGAAAGAAGTTAGAAGATTCAAATCTTTATATGCAAAATGCGTGACACTTTCAAAGTCGCTTTGAATCGTAGAAGTAACGAATTTAATTGTAAAAGGTCCCACTTTTACATTTCCCGGAACATGTTAAAAATCGAAGAATCATTTTGAATTGAAAAGAAATATTTTAAAAAATAAAAAATGACAGTAAATCTGTATTCAAATTTATTTATACTGTTAATAATTATGAATACGTTTTTAAAATAATGAAGGATCTTCTACTATGCAATTTTTTATGCAAAAATGGTTCTTTTATGATAATTGGTATTATTGTAGTATACATTTAGTATGGAAATATATTATTTCAGAATATCATTACAAGAAAGCCGTAGAGACGTTTCAATAAAAACCGAATCCAAATAATGATTTTTATTAAAATTAATTACTGCCACAGAGACCACAGAATCTGCACTCATGCACTCTCTGAAAGATCCTGATTGATTTTTCCAAAAATCGATAAAATTCCACTGCAAATTTTTTAAACTTATTTTCTGTCGTAGTGTTTTTTATTGTTAGACAAGATACAATATTCAAGAACAGATGTTATCAAGAAATGCGTAATAAATTAGGGTAATTGAGAAATGGAGTGTTTTTCTTATAAAAATTTAATTTAACAAATATCTTGAATCATTTTACATTAACGTTATGCATTTGCTTAGTGGTATAATGAAAGTTTTATTCTGTACTATCCTGAAAATAAACATTTGAGCTCGTTTATACTCAATTTAAAAAGCAAGTTTGCTTTTACACGTACCGTATATATTTCGTTTAGTATCAAGAAAAATTTGATTGCATTGCTGTGTGCAACTAACATAGTTGTGTTGTGCAAGTAAAATTCTCTCTTACAGGAGCTCTTTTTAATAGATATAGAACCATTACGCAAACTAATACTTCACATTTAGACCCACTGCTGTGTTGACAAGACCTAATTTAATGTTAAATTTACATATGCAATATAAAAAGGTGTATGAAAGACGTTTTTATTGAAATTCAAGCTCAAATGTTTTTTAAATATTTTTTCAAACTTTTTTTGAAAGCAGTGTGTACAAAAACTACAAACTTACGGTTTCGTCTAGACGTATAATTGAATTACTTATGAAAATATTTGTTTGTAAAACGTTTCAGAGATGTATAATATTATGTATTCAATGAAATATGTTTTTTAAATATATAGCTTCAAATTCCCTATTACTGAATTCGAGTTGACCGATTCCATTCGCAAAAACAATTAAGATATACCGTTAAAAACCATCAACTATTTTTAGATTGACTATAAATCTTCATGCGTCAGCTAAATCCCCTCAGTGCTTCGTTTTCCTTGCATTAAATATGGCCGCAGTAATCAAGAAATATTGAAAATTTAATGACGCCCCCTCCCTTCAGACTTTCTAAAAAAAATCAGTACTTTGGTTCGATTAGAGGCCACCTGAGTTCTCCGACAACATTAAAGATTGAAAGCCAAGATCCTGAAGAACGGTAGCCTAAAGAATTATTAAAGAAATAACTACAGAGTTAGAGTCTACTACGATAAACTATGAAAAAGTTATTTGATATATAGTGAAAAGTGAATTGAATATACTTTGAAATTAAATATTGTCTAATTCTATATGCATTTCAGTAATGTATTTTTAGCATATAAGTCGACATACATTGAAGAGTGTCTTCTATTGTAGAAATTAATACTTTACATGCAAGTTAGTTTAATTGAATGTTTTTTACAATGGAAAATTAATCCAATTGTTCCAAAGAACAATAAAAATAAATTAAAATGCAAAACAAAAAATATGAAGGTAAAATTACAAATTATTACATGCGTGTAAGTTGATTTTTCAACAACCTTTTTTGCTCATGAAGAGATATAGAACAATCTATTTAAAAAATTTGGAAATAAAAATCGTATTTATCCATGCATTGCGTTTGGCGAATTTTCCAAAAGTTATAAATATATTTTGTGTGCTAATAAGGAAAGATAAATAGCGCCTTCTTCAAATGATCAAGCACTCGTTGATACCTATTATGACATGCAGAAAAATTGACAACAAAATAATTTGGTCATTCATCATCAAACGAAAAAATGCGGTGTCATAAACACCAGCAAGTGCTTTTAACGTGAAAAATAAAAGTTGATATTAAATTCTTCAACTATTCTTGTTGTTTATTATTTAGAAATTAAGTCCCACATTGAGGCATATACTGCAATCCAAGTGGGTTGTGAAAGCTTGCTAAAATATTTGCAATGATACATTTTCAGATTGCTGCTGAAATAAATAATGCATAGTTCAGTCTGGTTGATCAAATCAAAATAAATTACAGCGCATAACAGACCTCTGAATGGTGGAAACCATAGAATAAAAACTTTTCAATCAATTTTAAATAAATTGCATTTCAAAGACGCTTGCGGACGTTGATATCTGAAAAGTCTTCAAGTACTGGCAAATTATTTATTTTTTACAAGTGATCATTGATTGGAGGTTGAATTTAAAGCCGGAAGTGCAAAACTATACGTTTTTGATTCAAACTTGTCGGACACTATAGAGGCATTGCCTATATCTAATCAATGGGTCATTCATCCTACTATACTCAAGTATGCATTTGTAATGGATGGACTATTTTGTAGCCATTAAGGACACGTGGTCAGAAGACTTGACATTGCAGAATATATTATAGGCAATCACTGATTGCACGGATGCTGTGCCGTAAAGTGGCAAACGGCCAGAAGGCAGAATGACATAACAATAAAAGTGATCAAACTGTTACTTGACTGCCATTCACAGCAGTTATTTTTTCAAAAGAAACCACGATTTTGCACGGCTATGCATCAACGTTTTTGAATTTTTGCACAAGCAGTGGATGACTACATTCAATCCACTTAATGAAGCTCTATTCAAGGATGATCAGTTTTTTCAGAATGAAAGGCTTATTCATTTATTCAAGAACTATTTTTATACTACTTCATGTTCCGCTGTTTCTAAGTGAAATAAGCTTTCATAAAGCGTATTAAATTCCTTTCTTTCAAAATTAAATATCAGACAGGATGAAATTCATCTGCGTAGTGGTTAATGAAATTGTACATGAAATGCTGGTGAGGAAGAGTTTCATGTTGGAGTTCGAGAGAATACCGTATTGAATACTCAAGTCTATAATGTTTAAGTTCTGCAGGGAAATAGATGCCTGATAAAATGGAAAATCCAACATGCGCTTATTGACAAATTCTGCAACGAAGGGTAGCGTTACAACATTATAGTACGTTATATAGAACGTTATAGTAAGGCTGAAAATTAACACCAGAAAAATAAAGTAATAACGATGCAATTCTAGTATCAAAAATGTCTTTCAGTACTTTGCTACAAAGATAGAATTTCAGGGACCTAATGCTATGAGAAAGGCCAATATAAGATTAAAATGTTAGTTGTTGAACTTTAAGTGGCATTCAGGACTCTGGAATCATGATACTCAAATTGGATCTTAATATTTGCTTGCATGGGCAAAAGAAGCCACCAAAAAACCTGAAGAACGTTTATGATGACAGTCAATGTACCTCCATATGTAATTAATTTAAAATGATTTCGGTGAGACGTCAAATCCACAAATTCAATTTTCTGGAATAGTTGTTTTGAGCTAATGTATTTTGCCACCTTAATATGCAGAAATTTCCAGCCACAACAACGCGATATCAATATTATTATTAAATTAGGATTATTATTGTCATTCTATTTTTAATGCAGCATTAATAACATATTCCAAGTATCAATTCCTCACTTATTTGGCTTCTTGGGTCTCCAAAATCGGGTGACTTTGATATTTGGGTTTGAAATGCAAATTTAACTACTATGTTCGGAGAACTTTCAAATGCTTTTTTCCAAAAGAAAAACCACTCTACTCAAATGTAAATTGAGAGCCTGCTTACTTATGCCATCGAAATATAAAATTATCACAGCGCTGCATGATAACTGTTTATCGAACGAAATTTGGTATTTCAGAACCGAGCGAGCAAACAGAGTACACAGTATAGTGTTTGGAATCAGGCAATTTACTGTCCTACCAGCGGAAGTGTCTCTTGGGAAGTGTCCTAACCGTCGGCAGCCACTAGTCAAACAAACTAGCGATAGATTTAGCTCGGTAAGCCTCTGTTAGACATTGATGGGCGGTACAAATCCCAGACATCTCCAGAGAATTAAATTAATGAACTCGTGCGCATCGACAATGATAACAACCACTGAGGATCTCTGTAAGTTTACTTTTTTCTCCAAATCTAGTTGGAATCGACAAATACTGGTTTGTCAAACGTGCAACAAGATAAGCCAATTCGAGGTCCAACACGAATAAGAACCTTAAATGGATGCCTATTGACAACGTCTGACAATCCCTGCTGACATTTACTTTAAAGCGGCTGGACTAATGCCGTTTTTCAGTGCAAAACTAACAATTCAAATCGATCTAGCACTCCTTACTGGTTAGTTTAAAAGGACGGCAATGAGGCCAACGTTTATAAGAAACAAATCTATATTCGTTTGTCTATTCGAACTGCCATTCTCTACTCTAGGTGGCATGGTGCTTTAAAGGGCATCCATTTCAAATGGTTTCACTAAGTGCAGCTAATAGCTCAAGGCTATGTACTCGGGGATCCATAAATGGATTGGATCCACCATTGGATCAGTCTTTGTAAATGTCAATTTCATACTTGAAATTGTATTGTGAAGAACAAATTATACTAAACTAGAATAGGCATAAAAATGGGAGAATAATTAGATTTGTATTAAATTGTAAATGTCAATAGCATCCATCGAGATACAGTATACCAACCACAACGAGAAATACCAACTAAAGTGACCAATTAACCTTCAAGCTTAAGTAGTTTACAAGCTACGAATCAAAAATGTAATTATAACTGCTAAAACAAACCTAATGAGATTTCCTTTAATGCAATGAGCTGATCATTGAAGTCATTTTATGATACCGATAAAATGAAAGCTAACTAAATTTGGTTTAATTCAATGAGCTGAAAAATGAAGTCTGTCAATGATGATCTCAAGTTATGCCTGTCTGATACTCAATTTCTTGATATTTTTCGCCATTTTGAACATGAGTGTTTCGCTTTAAACTCACACAAGTAAAAATTTCCTAGAATATATCAAGAACTTCTAAATAAATCAAAATTTAACAATTGGAAAGCAAACTACTCAAATCATTTTTTGGTTTTATGAACAGTGCACATTAATACCATCTATTTTTATTTTCATTTCCATTTCTTAGTTTCAGCGAGTAAATATGCGTACGTTTTTTCTCAAAATAGCCTCAAAAACTCAAAAAATGTTGAGTTAGATAGATTTAACTTCAGTTCATCTTCAACCATCTGCAATTTTAATTACAGAATTAAAGTAAATTTAATTAATTATCATTGAGGAACTTAAAAATGTATCTCTGATTCAGCACTTTTTGTATTTTTAAAACATGCAAATGACGGTGATTCGTATGATGAGCATTGCCATCTAGGGTTGTAATTCCAAAGCGCATTCTCGTACATTATAAAATGTTTAGTTTTCATTATTATTAATAATGCGTAAGCATTTTAAATGTATAAAATGCGATGTAATGGTTTAATAATCTGTAAGAATGGAGCAATTATTTTAATACCAGTTCTTCTGTTTTCTTGAATACTTAAAACTGATTTTTTATGGAAAATTCTACTATTACAAATATACTACGGCGTTAACTTCATTTTTGATGTTTGCAAACAGATTTGTGTAGTAGGGAGGTGAAAAACAGCTATCCCCACTATCTTGACCTTAAAAACAGTACTAACTAATGAGATTCAAGGATTTCCCTAACCTGATACAAATTTGAAGGGACAGACAAATTAGCTGAACACAACTATCATTTATGCACTCTGGTGTAATCCCTACAAGAATTTCAGCTTGAGAAAACAGTGCTTATTTGGGTAAAAATAATTGTTTCACGTTTTTATAACGAGGTACGCTGGCGGTGAAATAAATTGCGCGGAAGCTTCATAATGAACCGGCGTAATTGGCTATGAGAATTCATGTTAAAAATAATCAAAAACTAAATGTTAGTGTTCGCCTTTGTTCTTGAGCAGCATGCATAATTAAACACACAAAAAAAGAAATAGTAAACAAAAGAACTTCGAAATCAACGCACATTTTTTCGCTGTCATTTTCGTGTTTCGCCTAATTGTTAATTTGCTATTAAAGCGTATTATTTCTGGCTTACTATGCATTATTTCTCTACGAGTAAATCCCCAATACCTACTCTAACAAATGCTTTTTATGCAAGATGACTAAGAGCAAAGTGAATGGAAGTGACATGCAGTGTTCATTGAATTTCATGGAAAAGAAAACTTTGTCAAAATGGTCACGTGTTTATGAATGCGTCTGAATCGTTGAACATAATCTTACCATACACCATAAATAATTTCCAGTAGGATAATTGAAATGCTTTACATATTTCTTGATTTAAATATGTGCAACTATTGCCAAATTTATTATTTTCTCTTGTGGAATTGGTTGTTCACTAGGGCTCAAGTTATTTTTTATAATTGGAAAATTCACGTTTGTTTGTAAAAAAATGAGATTGTGTTATGTCACATCAGATGCCAATTTTTAGAGGTTTCATTAAAATAGTTTTTACAAATAAACGGAGTATTTTTAAATTATAAAAATAGCTCAGACCCCAATGGACAACCAAGTCTACAATGGAAAATGTTGATTATACATGTAAAAAGTATCTGAAGCAAAAACCGTTTGAGTAATTTTTGCATGGTGGGCATCCTTTTGGATCAGGCTTAAACAAGTCATACATCACTCGCTGTATAAATGAATGAAAAGTTAAATTTCCTAGAAGTCTGTTGATTTCACATAATATTTCGTCAATGGTTTTCAGCAAAGCAGCAAAGCAGTTTTGAAAGAGCATTAAAACTTACAAAATAAACTGATGGGATTTAAAGTTACATTCAGTGCCTTGTAGAGACTAAGATTTTTGAATTTTGGTGTATTAGCTATTCTCAGAGTATTGAAACCAAAGTAAAGATTTAAATCGAAGGCAAGCTCCAGCCACTTGATGCATCCATGACAACTATTAAAATCGATTCCGAAAAATCTCATCTTGCAGGACTGCACAGAATGTAATGTTTTCATTGGAATCTAATCTGCAGTTGTGGTGGCTGGGAAAGTTCAGCTGATTCCTGGCCTCTAAAATTATTTGGCATTCAAAACCGCAGCGCATTACAGATACGGAATGCTTAAAGCTATTAACAAACTTCTTGAAGTTTTGAAGACTATACAATATCACCCTTGACGTCACTAACACATGATTTACATGTACTTTCGTGCACGAAATATGCTTATAAATTGTATAATTCGAAGTGTAAGTGGTTTTACAATTTAGCAGACAGAATTTGCATTCCCTCTAGGAACTAATCGCATTATATCAAGTGCTTTATAGAGGAGCGTCTCATTTATATTAATTAAAATATACATATTAAATTGAGATACGCATTCGAGAAGGCAGTGAATTAGGAAGTTTTCTGAAGCAGGATTTCACTTGAAAGATAAAAAGGAAAGTACACCATTTGTGAATAAGTGCGCGCAAATTAAAGCTTTTCTTTTTCTGACAATTTGAAGAGCAATATGGATCCGTTTGTTAAATTCTGATATATATAAAAAACCCGCTTGCATAAGCAAGAGTTTTTCTTTATTCTGATATCTAAGATAGTTTTAAGAATTGCGCAAAAATGAAAGCACCTTAAATCTATCAATACACTTAAATTGAACGCCTGTTTTATGGTTCTATTAGGGTATATCCCAAAACTTATCGCTACAAATAGTTAATCCACATGTATATCATACATGTACCGACTTAATCATTAAACACTTTAAACACCACAGTTTGGTAAGTTGACACATGAAGATTAATTTGCGTTATCGAAGCAAAATTAAAATAAAAGTTGATCTTATAATTAAAATTAAACTTACACATTTCCACATGCACACACATCAAGCAGGCGAATTTGGGGGAGTTTCACAAATTGGAAAATGCACTCCTATGAAAGTTCATTGCACAAAGTTCTGTACGCGAAATCAATTTAGCAATGCAAGCTTTATTCTGCCATTCTTTGTTAAGTTTAACAGAAGTGCATGGTATTTATTGCGAAGTGACGGAACCAGCTAAAATACACCTAAACTACAAAGTGCAATAATTTCCGATGGAAAAGAAAATAAAGACTAGTACTGCGTCACCATCCACGATAATTTTTTAACTGTGGAACTACGTAATGAGTAGGAATCAGGCTAATTAAGACTGCAGTCAGAATGAAATTAGTACTTTTGTTTCCTTGCAGCTTTGAAGTTGTGCATGGTTTGTATGCTTGTAAGTAACAAAAAATCATTAATTTCATTATATGTGATAAAATCTAATTCGCTTCGCGTAAGCTGATTAAATGTTTTGCTTCTTATTCAAGGCTCAGCCAAATTTACCAAATAAGACTTCATTAACCATAGCTGGAATCCGAAGTGCAGTGTTATTACCATTTTATTAAGTAATTCTTTACTTTTTACATGGAAACAAATGCACGCTCAATTTAACTCAAAATCATAATTCCTAAAAGATAAACTCAGATTTTCACTCAAGATTTCATAAATGTCAAAAGCGACTGTCGTTTATAAAAGATACGATCTATGGTGGCATTTATTAGTTCTTAGCGAATTATTGCACCAATAAACAAACAACCGCTAGCGATTGTTCGGCGTGTTTATTTTGGAGCACCACTTTGCGATGCGAAATAATCATTTGCAAATAGCAAATAAAAATATAACATATCAAAATCAGAAATTACTTCACTTGATTTACGTGCCAATTATCTCCTTTAGGAGAGCGGTTTTCCTGCCCAACAGTTAAAACAATCCCTAATGCTTCAATTGTTTAACATTGATATTTACATGTATTGTTAAGCATGGTGATACTTTAGTAAAAGGCCCGTGTGTATTGAGTAACCATTACAAAAGTTGCTTAAATTCTTGCATTAGGTGGAAATAAATGTAATTGAAATTTAATGATTCGGAAAATACCAGATGTGTTTTACGCAACAGTTTCATTTTTTAATTATTTTATTTATAAATTTGACTTAAATTAATTAATTTAACAGTGAGCATTGAACTAGCACCTACATGTAATTGAGAAATAATCTCATCTGTGGTGAAAAAATCAGTACGAATCAGTTTAACATTTTAATAACAAATCAGAAACTTTACAGTTAACAACGACCAGTATATTTTCACAAAGTTTTCATTGTCTCTAGTGATATTCATCAGCTGAACGTTTTTGTTACTACAGTTCACATTATTATACATGTTTTATTACTGACATCACATGGTACTAGTGATACGTTAGCGACATGATTAAAATACATCACTACTATTGTACTATAATGACCAAAACATTGTTAACATTTATACATGTACATGTGTATACAAAGTTTGGTTTCAAAAAGGATATCTACTTTATTAACTAAAGGTGATGCATGAAACCCCTGATTTTTTTACATCTTACTTAGATGCATTGTTTTTTCAACCACGGCTAATTGGCTGCGCGATGAAACACACACCGGTTGATAACTGCATACAAATGCGCGGTTGCCAGTAGCCAAACCAAGGCAGAGAATGTTAATACTGTTGACCATTATTGGGTTTCATTGTTGACCTTTATATAACTGAATTCAGTAAGGCCGTTGATTGAATTTGTCAATGATTAATTGATTTTCTTTCACATTTCGTGACGTTGCACAAGAATGATAACAGCGCCGATTTATCCATTAAACTGACTATAGGCACTGCACATTGCAGCCTAAGAATAAAAAATGTGTGTTTCACTACATACATGTAGGTGTTATTTCTATAGCATAATTTTATTTCAGTAATTGCAGTCATGTTAGTACTCAAATGAATGCCAGTTACATCTGCAGAGATTCCACTAATAATCGTGATGTCAGTAATCTTACAGAAACCAGTAATAATAGCGATAGTACTACAGTCAACTCTCCGTAATTTGGAATTTTTGGGAGTAAATTCTGAGAAAAAATTCCACTTTACGAGTTACGGAGGGGTGGCTATTTCTACCTAAGTGAAAATGTTTGGGTTAAAATATCTGTTCAAAATA
>JAQIXS010004554.1:0-14804 GCA_034700785.1 Rossiulus vilnensis
TTATTTTGTTGTTTTCTTTCGAAATACGCGTCGTACGGCATTCCGGTTTGTTTTCCGCGCTACAGTATCATGCCCTCTCCTACCATGCCAAAACACAAACTCAACAGACGCCCCGATCGCAAGTTATCGAAATGACGTAAACTACATTTATACCAAAGTTTATGACATGTCACATTTTCCATAAAAAAGTGTCATTAAAAACAAATGGGGCCATATGAAACCTGATAGTAATTACTTCTGTTTGAAATTCCTAGTTGTTCAAAGGCTTGCATCAATGCTTATTTTTTTCTGCATAAAATTTGTCGTCAAGTAGGGTATGATACATTTTGAAGAGAACATCTGTAGTTTCAAAAATAGATAGTTTTACTTGCTTTTCAAATGCCCAAAAATATAATATTCTGGACATTGTGCAAGTATTTGGGACATATCGCTGGACCATATGGGGGGGGGGGTGAACAATGAACCTAATTGCTTACTGGATGTTGTTGTAAATAAGCAAATTATTAGCCCGGTTTCGCTGATTTATAACCAGGGCAAGATTAATGAATGGATAAATTCCCAGTTTAATTCCCTGATCAAGTGCAAGTAAATTAGGCTTGAGATCGGCGCTAACAAAGCGTTAGCGCCTTTTTAAGTCCCAAAAAAAGGCGCCATCTTGGGCTCTAGGCGCCATATATAACCGGCGAAGTTTAATTACAATCGCTATCCCAGCGCTTTCAAAAATAATTGAAGCGTTTTATTTATCGCCCCCATTTCAACGCAGCCCCCGCTCGACTTTTTTGCAGCCACGCAATTGGCCGAGGAGCCCTCTGCGCACGCGCCCTCTGGCGGATCGATGCCGTAATGGCCCCTGTATCAAATGGGCCCTGGGAAAAAAAGCGGAAAATTATCAGCGTCCGAAATGAAATAAAAGCGCCATCTCGATTAAACCCAACTGCTAATTAATTATTTTAACGAGGTGGCGCAGTTTATCACGCTCGCAGATGCGCAAAAAATATCCACGTGCTTTTTTGGCTGAACTAACGTTTGGCAATCAAGTTTTTTATTTTATCAATTTTTTTGTGACCAATCTGACCAAGCGTAATTTCAAGTTTGCAAGAGATACTGTTAGAAAGACCAGTATATGATTAGCTACGGATATCACTTTAACATTAGTGGTATTACGATTTTTTTTTGTAATGATATCACTATATATAGATTTAATAACTATTAATATCAGTATGGTTAGTGATATCACTTGATATTTTACCAATATCATCACACATCAGATGGGGCCTCTTGCAGTTTGCAATGCAAATGCATCCATGATCAATTTTGTGCAACTTGTTTTCACGATATCCAAGGAGCGGGGTGAAAAATACTCAATTTATAATTATCTAGTTTGTTAATCGTCCTCTGCATTCTAAAATCAGCTAAAATTTTCAGACATTTTTCTTTATTAAGTAGCTTTTTGAAAATGTGTAAAAAATGCCCCGAAATGCTAAACTACTCAGTTGGCTGTTCTAGGTCTCCCTCTTTCAAAATCGTCATAATTCGCTCCCTAATTAACGGGTTGCGTTTATCTGTTACACGAACCTACATTACATTCCCTACTGTCTGCACACTTTCATATAGAATGTCAATAGTTTCTCTATTGCTGGTTTGTTTGATTAGCTAGAATATACTATTGTTTTATGCTGTTTATCAATGAATTAGTATCTGCAAATTTCTATGCAGTTTTCTGTGTACTCCCGCTAAGCACCATTTAATTGATCCTACATACAATAATACACTCAGTATCCAATTAAGCAAACGATGATAAATTCACAATTTTGCAATTAAATCTAAATAAACCTATAGTTTTGCATTGCAGTAGATTGTGGCAAAACTAATTGAGTTGGAAGTAATTTAAACTGATGAAAGCGCATGCCAGGATTAAATGACAACCTACAGATAAATGCATCATTAAACATACTTGTTTTTCAACGAATAAAGCAACACTCAATGCATAAGTTTTTAAGCATACTGAATCAGCCTTGAGACACACTCACTAGTTTAAACAAGTTATCAAGAATCCTAACAAGCAAACGTTGTACCATGCTCTGCAGCCGGTTTGTTTTCGTCTTCTGCATGAGTGATGAATCCCAAAACATTGCAAACACTTCAAACATTACTAGCAGAGTTCTACAATTCTCAGATGTAAAGTGTGGCCAGGATTTGGTTCTGGTGAACGCATTTTGCTGTTTGCCATTTTAAGGGATGGATGCCTTGCACATTTTATGCCGTTTAGTGGTGACGTCCAAAACCCACCAACCATCCCATCAGAAGTATTGCAGGGAAGACAATGCTGCTTTGAAATACAGCGTAGTATATCATCCCCAGCCGCACAGGATAGGGACCCAATACTACTGCCTCGTTGGGGGAGGAAAGGGAGGGAAAGGGGGAAGTGGATATCACGTCTTGAGCGGTGGACGCGATCGGGCCTAAGTGGCGGAATCCTTTTGGGGCTTAACCGATCGAGTGCAGTGAAGGAGGAGATTAAACGCTCGCCTCCAAAATGAAGACATAAAAGTGTGAATGTTGTTTGCGAGCGGCGTTATCGCGCGCCAAAGAAGCGTGGCTTTGAAATTCTAATCAGTATGCAAAGATGGTCAATTAAGAGTGATAAATGCAGCGAAATGCACCTTCCCGCGACGAGAGGCTTTCTTCTAATGCACTCGCGCGTCGTTAGCAGCTGCCGTTGCGGAATTTGTTGTCGCAGAGCGCCATCTTGCGGTTAGCCGAAGACCGTTAAAACGCAGCAGCAATCGCGTGCGTCTTCCTCTGGCAGCTTGCGCTTGACGCACCTTCATTTCAGAAGGTGTGGACAGTGTGTCAAGCTGTGGCAGTCTCTTTTGCTAGGGTTTTCTAACTACCAACGCCCTCTAGTGCATGCATGTGGCCTTGTAGCAAAGATGTCTAATTCCAGGGACTTCTGGGTGAGGCTTTCCTGCAAGTTGGTTAAATGGTACTGCTGCCATTTTGCATATCCAAGCCTTCTGGGAGGGAATCAATGCGTTGTCCAATGTGTGTCGACTTACATTGGCACAATTGTCTGTATCTCTGGCATGCAACAGGTCTGGTTGTTGTGGCTTCTGACAAGCAGATGACCGTCTAGGCTGGTACCATCAGCAGCATCCATCGCAATCTTAACCAGGAGTGCTGGTAATGTTAATACTTGTCCGTCTTTGTTTATAGCCTTCTAGTCATCCTTCAGCTGCGCTTTCAGGACACATTGACAATTTCCCAATTTTCATATCTCTAATGAGTAATTTAAACGTCAGGGTGCAGACGTTGCTAGGTTGCTAGAAAGGTCTGCCACCAAAGATAAATATCGGTTGTCAACAGGCAAAAATTCCATGTATGGCTGAGGTTAGTAGCTTTTTAGTAGAAAGAAAAACCCACAGCTCTGAGGAAATGGGCAATGGTTCAAGTGTGTGTGATATTGGAGATGTTATTTGGTTTAGAAAAGGTGGAAATGGACTTTTGGTTTTTACTGAACTTCAGTGTCGGGATCCCAGCTCCTAAGGGCACCTTAAGTTGACACTTAAAGGAGATCCCGACTGCTGAGTGTTATGGTAGGGTTGTGTGTTGAGCGGAAGTCTGACGCGGAAAGATTCACGATCCTAAAAACATTTATTCCAGAGGCTGGTGGGTTTGGGTAGTTGGTTCTTATGTATTGTTGAATAATAATGGAAGATAAGCAGATAAGATACATGTTATGCAGTAGTTTATCATCTAGGAAATGCATCTTACAATGGCATGTAAAACTAGTTTCCAGAAAAAAAATCCTGTCATGTCAGATCTTGCTATTTGCTAGGAATTGCGATTTTGTGATATATCATGATATGCTCAAATTTCATACCAACTTGTCTATCTTCGTGGTTCTACATGTCAAGCATTTAGGTTTAATAATTTGTTAGCGCTTATTACACGTCATTACTAATGTCATTAAGTGCTGAGTGATGATTTTACAAATGATTGTGTATATTAAACTAAAATGGAATGTTTGGCAGTAAGGGTGTGAATTCAACATGTTCGTGCACTGCTGACAAGTAATGAAGGATTAATGATAGTTAGTAATGCTATTAGTAATGATTCTGTAAGGTCTGCTACTGAAGCGGCACCATTCCATTGCACATCCATCCTTGCTGAAGGAGCGAAGCAATGTCCCTTGGTGGAAAGATCAGTGTATATCAACTAGTACAAATATACTCATATGTGGCGATATCACAGACCATACTGATATCAGTAGTCGAAAAACCACTAAATACACGTATATAGTCCACTAGGCTCATCCTGATTGGACTGTTTTAACCATCACCAACAACATCATTTGGCGCTGTTAGCCAAAGCGCCGCCGGTTTGGCGCCTCCTGACGGCGCCCCCGGCAACCGACGACAACAGCGCATTAGGACGATGTGATTGATTTGGCTAATCTTAGATTAAAAACGTAAATAAAGGGATTTTCGCTTGTAAATTAGGCGCGCTCCATTGTGCCGAGCTAGGCACCATGGGAGAGAAAAAAGATAATTAGGAAGGTAATGATGCTGAGCGGCTTAAAGTGCTCGAGCGTGTCGCTTCTTGTTACGGCGCTCCTTAAGCCCATATCTGCCTATTGAAAAGCTATTGTAAGAAACGCCATAAAAATAATTTAAAATTTGCCTCGGGGTCTCGCTCCCATCCAATTTAAAATAATTTGGCATGGCGCTCGTTAGCTTTTTATGACGCCATCTTCATAACAGGGGTTACTCTGATAACTTCGCCTTAATTCAGCCATTAATAGGGCTGCCTTTTCACTGGTTTGGTCTTTCCACCGTTTTGTAAAAAGCTGTTTGCGTCATGGCGAAGTTTATGCCAACAGCAAAGCGATTTTTTTATACTCGACATGTTTTTATTGAAATGAAACGGTTTTTTCCGCCAAGAATGAATGCATGCGGCTTAATTTTGCATGCACGCTGCTTTGGGGCGAATTTCCTGTTGTCATTATTTGTCCTCATGCATCACGATGTAACGTCTTGTACGCAGTTGCAGTATATGGATTTTTAGCTCTGTGGTACCATGTAACACTGTAGCACTTTTTGGACACTTGGTAGTGTGACAGGAATCTAAAAAATAATGCACGTTTTCTAATGGATCCGTGACCTGGACGTGGTTTTACGGTGTTATGCATATCAACAGCATTTCATTGGCCATGCATGGTTTTGGTCGTACTGTGCATGTTTTCGACCTTGAAAGAATTGGCCATGTATTTATTGACTATTTTTTGGAAATTTATGGTTTTGACCTTGTGTTAAACATGCATGTATTTATTGGTCATGCATGGTTTAACCGGTTTTGATCTGGCTTGTCGTTGACCTGGTGCATTGGTCAAACATGTAGCTGACCTGATACAATGGACAAAACTTGTCTTTGACCTGGTGCATTGGTCACACTTCGCCATAATTGTTTTTAGCATTGAATTGCCCATACATTCATTGACTAGCTATTGGCAATACATACAGTATTTTTGACAGAATGACATTGTATTAAAAGCTATTTTTATAACTTTAAATTGACAATATCTTTAGTATGGCATTGGCCATGCATGCTATTGTTATGGTGAATTGGTCTTACGTGCATTTTACCTGGGGTATTGGTCGAACGTGTTTTTCACATGGTACATTTGTCATACATGTCGACCTCACATTTGTCATGCATGTTTTTGACCTCGTATTCACCATACATTCTCTGACGTAGGTCACGTAGCATCGGAATTGCATTTCATTCTGGTAGTGGTCATACATATGTTTATGACCTGGGGGCTGTTGCATTGGTCATGCGTGTTTTTGACCTGGTGTATTGGTCATACATACTTGTATGCTTTTGATCTAGCATTAGTGATACGTTTTACGTGCTATTGGCCTTGCATATGACTAGATACGTACGTATTGACCATAACTTTCCTGGGTGCCAAGTAATACCTAGTGTTAGATTACCCCTCATCCTTGTTTTGACGTTGACTTTTTCGGCGTCACAGTGGATTTCGACAGCGAATTGATGGCACTTTCCTGGATCGCTGTCTTCAGAGCCTAACGCGCCTCATATTTCTCGGGAAGTGCTGGCGAAGGCAGTTTTTTTCCACTTCCTCTTTGGACACGCACTTTCGGCCGGTGTTCAGCCGTCAGCCGAATGTCGAAGCGCACTTTCTACACATGTCGAGAGTCGCTAAATGCTTGGGGTGGGGGTTTGGAACGGATGTCATTTGGAGGCTCGGAAATCCCAGCGTCGTTTCCATCGATTTGGCGTCATCCAGCGCTGCAAGAGCTTCGTGTCGTCCATCAACCGACCGCCAGGTACGAGCAGCAAAATGCTGGCTGCGTTTTTCACCCTGACCCTTTTTCAGCAGAGGTCAGTCTGCCGATCGATGGACGATCCTGCTGACCCCTCGTCAGAACCACGTGATGCGTAGTGACACGTTGGGAGGAAGGCAAGCGCTGGAGATGGACAGAGGATGGAAAATGCAAGTAGACATCTGCAACGTGATGCAGGTAGAGCGAACCCAACAGATGCCAACCACTAGGGGACGCCAGTGATGTGCATGGAAGATGGATAAGAGTCGTTGAACAAAAATGCTACAGAGATGAAGCTTTGGCCTGTGTCATGTCAGTTTTTGTTGAAGTTTTCCAAGAACATTTTCTGGATGAGTCGAAAACATTGTCAGGCTTTGAAACTGTGTAAAACTGATTGGAAGTGCATTCCAATGTCAGGAGACAATGACATGAAGTTTTGTAAATAAGGTGCTGAAATTGTTCAGCACCTTATTTATCCAAGACTGTTTCTTGAGAAGGTATGTAAGGCATTATTGGTTGGATATACCGTGCGATGTCCAGAAACCTCCATTTCAGAATATACAATTATGATATATAGTATTGTTTTAAATGTTCTACTCAGTTTTACTTAAGCTTTTACGGGAACTGCCATGCTGCCATGCAGCTACTGATATTAGAATTAAAATCCTATTTTTATTGTCATGTGTTACGTTGCTTAAGGGAGGGTAGTCTTTGATAGAAAATCGAATATTTTCCATCTGTTGGCCAAGTATGCAGAGATACCGGTATATGGATGCATACCTAGTAATTGATAGCTCATACATGGTCAGTTCTGGCATGTATAACCCTATAAATGATTATATTCAAGTTTTCCACCCAGGATTAATGTTCAAATTATAAAAAATAACTCAGACCTACCATGGTGAAAAGATCACTATGATTTAGTGGTTCTTTAGACTACTGACAACAGCATGCTTCGTGAAATCTGTGTTAATATTACAATGATGCCACTTTTATATAGTGGCATGGTGGCTTTTTTGAGGACTGATTTGGACTGTGGCATCGCTGTGAAAACATTATAGTGGCAGTGTTTTTCAAATCTAAACTGTTATCAGTATGCTTAGTGATATCACCATACTGATATATAGGCATACTGATCTTTCCACCAGGGTAGTGGACCACATTGGGTAAAAAATTAGCAATTATAACAAGAGTTTAATGCAAAAATGTGTGAGTTATTTTTAGGGGTGGTCATCCTCTTGGGGTCGGCCTTAACTTAGCGTTGTTCTTAGGGCAAGAGAAATACGAACTTAGTTTTTCCTTTTCTGACGTTAAGTGATAACTTCATCGGTTTTGCTGATGGAATGTTTGTGAAGCCATTCCAGATGTTGGGTTTTTGTCGGTTGTGACACGAAAAGAGTTGCTTCCCAGATTCCGTCCAAATCATTCTCTGGCAGTCTTGCACTGCCTCGCGTTGGCATTATTATTGATGGCACTTCATGTAGTCGTTTTTTTTTTGTTTTTTTTTTCTTCAGTCTGATTTGTGTTTTTTACAATTTACGGTTTGCGATTTGCCATTTAGAAGATTGCCAGCCGCGGCAAAAACTGCCAGGGACCGGCTTTATTAATGCATTCGGAATGGCTGGCGCTCCCAGAATGCCTCAATTATTTATGGCGCTGCCATTGTAGATTTAATCCGGCTTTGCTTTTCACAATTTTGGCGTTTTTTCCGTAAACGAGGCCCATTCGTTTCCCTTCGAGTGTCAACATTTCGGCGACATTGTTCGACGCTGATGGAGGGCGGGGAGGGGTTTTTGTGCCAAAGTCACTAACGGCCCATGCGAGTTAACAAGAGGAGAAAAGGCCTCGCAATTGGCGGATTGTGTTCGTTCAATTTGACGAAATTAACAGGCATTGTAAGCTCGCATCAGTAATTGACGGTGCGGAGATTGACCCCGCAGGAAAATTGCACGGATGTAAGGCGAGAACATAAAGAGAACGTTTAGTGCCGAACACGTGACTGCGCATGCTGCCTCTTAGATTAATCTCTTGAGAAGCCTTAAGTCTGTTGATAATGACTTTGATTCCGATGTGGATTTGTATCAATCCTGCCCGAGTTGGGGATTGTAGATGGATGCTAATGTTGAAAAAGTTAGGTTATGAAATTTCTCTGGATTGAGTCCCATGTTATGTTTGTGGGGCGGAACTGCTTGACATTACACTGAAGAAAAGATCAGAATGTCATTCTCTAAAAATATATATAATATATAAATTGCCAGGAGAATCACAGCCAATTTCATTCTTTAATGTGCTACGTTTCGATTCCTTAGTTGAATCTTCCTCAGGCACAAAAGGTTATTGATATTTACTTGTCTGACAAGTTGTCTGACTGTGATTCTCCTGGCAATTTATTTCTTAAACTCCAGCCACAAGATGTCACGAGTAAACTACTCGGAAATCCAACGGGTATGTCATTCTCTGCTGATATCACTATATATGCTGGTTTTTGGGGCTACTGATATCAGTATTATGGTTGTTTTTGGTACAACTAGTGTCAGTGTCATTCAATATGGCTAGTGATGTCTAGGCCTATAAGTATTTTACCAATATATTTGTACTGATATCAGCTGTACTGGTAATACTGATATTTCCACCAAGGCTCCTCTGCAAAAGCCGACCTGGAATTCTCTTCGCAAGAATGTACGTGGACTTCTCTACTGATATCGCTGTGTATACTATTTTTAGGGAATAATAATATCAGTATGTCTAGTGATATTAGTATTTTTTTACTAATATCAGTTATTGATTATAATGATCTTCTCACCCAGGTAGTTTGCTTCTGATCTGTGTCTATTCAAAAGCATGATTATTCGTAGTATTAGGCCTAGACGTGTAAGTTTGCTTGAAGACTGCTTTGAGTACGTGTTAAAACTTGCGAAATATTTCTAAAAAAAGTTCTAAGCGCTTTAAACCTTCGTGTTTATAAGCAAGCGTGATTGTTCATATCACAACAGGGTTCGTGCAGAAATGTCCAAAATCATTTCCTTGATTTCTCTGACCAACCCTGACTTTTTGAAAATCAATTCTATAGCAAAAGCACCGAATGGAATACTCATTAATAACAAACTATAAAATAACAATAAAAATCTAATGTCCGATAAAAACACATGGTCATTTTTGGGTTATTGTATTTTTATTAGTAAAATAAACGAACATGTGAACGTTATTACACACTTACGTTGGAAGTGTCACTCCTGTGACTTTTTCCTGATTTTTTCTACCTATCCCTGACCATTTTTCTCTTCCTTGACTTCCACGGACCAGTTCTGAACACGCTTTATAGTTGTGCAAAAAGCAAGAAATTTGTGGTTTAGCTGAATCAAATATTTTCCAAATAGTTTTGAAAAATATTTGAGTATTTTTTCGACATTTATGTTCCAGCAGCGTAAACGTCTTTACGTTTATGCATGCTTTTCAATGCTGTCTTTAACAATGAAAACTTCTCCTGTATCTGTTATCTGCAATTTCTGGTGGCACTTACACCAGACGTGCGTATAACGGCTAAAATGTCCCTGATTTTCGATTCACACCAGTTCAGCGTTTGCATTCCCGAACTTAAGGGTCAATGAATAATGGATGCTGGGGAAACTTGGTGTCAAAGCTATGAAGGTAACATTAATAATGGACACGTGACTGCCGCCAGAAGAGATCGAGTGCCACGCCAGAGCCGGCTTGTCTGATTCCATTGTTTACTTATGGGCTCTTGGCACACCAGGGAAGTAGCCAAATACGTTTGTCTTGAGCAAAGATATTAAGAGGTGCTCAGTGACAAAGAGTTGAACAGGGATTTCGTTTTGGAACAGGAGCGGTTTTTGTGGCATATCGATGGAGATGTCCGTAGAGAGCATCAAGGTATTTCTCTTCATGTTTCTGCTGAGATCCTTCGCAGTTCTTGCCATGCCATTGGGCCTCTGGCAAGCCTTTGGCAACTGGGTCTTTTGGGAATTTTCATCTATATTCGTTGTGAATCTTGGCCAGTCTACAAATCACTGGCGAATCATCAAGTATCACGGATGATTTATGGATATTTTTAAAGAATTCTTTATAGGAATTCTTTTATAGGAATATGTGGCATTGACTGAAGGGATTTATGAGTAGGGCTTCAGGAATCTCGATTTGATGAATCGTTTAGAACTTGTTGGGGTAGTCTTCCAGAATCCTTGGTTAGGAGTCTGTCTGGAATCTAAGCTCTAGTACTTAGGAACTAATTTAATGGCTTGAACAAGTTTAAAAGCCCTGATAATCTTGTGCGGAAGCATAAACCAGCGTTCTCCCAGCCCTGGAAACCATGGGAAACCTGGAATTTGTCAGGGAAAAGTGAAGGAAATTCAAGTTATCAGTTTGACGTTTGCTTTCACATATGATGTTTGCCATTATGGCCTCCAGGGTTCTCCCAGACTTGGAAAGCAGAAAATTACCCAAGTTATGAATAATTGCAAGAGTCACGATATTGACATTGCATTTACGAAATTAAGCTTATTTACCTTTGATTGATTCACTTGACATTTTAGTGCATTCTCAATGGAATTTCCCTTTTATTATACTAATTTAAAGCAGTTCGTAAATTACTAAATTTGTTCGCCTTTGATGACATCTGTAAACATGTAACGTTACGCTTTGGAAATAGGTCACAAGCTTTTATTTAAATAAAGGCTTTAAATTCCGATTTTTGTTAGATCTGCAGATTCTAGTTATTTTTGTGATAATCACCAAAGTCACACTCAGTCCTACATCTTTAAATAGGCAATTTCCCCATTTGTTATAATTTGACATGACTTGCATTTGCAGGCAGCCTATATCGAATTTCTTAATTTTCAGTGGTCAGGGAAATTTGTACAAAACTTAAAAAGTCAGGGAAGCTGAAAATATGATTTCTTGGAGAACCCTGTAAGCCTAGGAGTTAGTCTAGAAAATCGAAAGTCGATTGAGGGAAATCCTGAGGATGAAGAAAGATACCCAAGATTCAGTTCAGAAAATTGGTCAGAACCGCCAGGTTGACACTGGTGCCAACTTCTGTCTGTCATCCGCTTCTGACAAGCTGTTCTCAGTCGTGCGGCGTGATATGGTTTCTGAAAACCGTTATCAATTTGCCATGCTCCTCACAAGTGTCACTCGCTCTTGTTTTATTCGCTGCCACGCGTTTTATAATGCATAAAGCGCACCTTTAAAAGGAAAATAAACTTCCGGCATGAAGACGAAGGTGTTTTATATTGGTGCTCAGCGCAAACGACTCCGACTCAGGAATTTAATCTCCGAGCTCGTTTCCAGAACGCCAGATATTGCCGTCTTTGTCTCTTGTTTTCGGAGCTTTTACCATAAAATGCACGTCGCATGCGCCGCTTCGACAATCCGACACGGTGCAACTAAAATTGCAGTACTAAAACAAGAAGTTTAGTACCTCTCCGAGTGGATCCCACATCAGTGGATGAAGGAAGACTTAATGACATGACAGAGATGCGTCTATGGCGATTCTTTTGAAGTACTGCGTGAAAGATTAATGGCCGGTGTCGTGTGACGTCTTGCCATGCGGGGCAAAGAATGGAAATAATTATCCTGGGAATCTTGGGAATGTCAGGGGAATTTTGAAACTTGGTGAAAAAGTCAGGGGGATTTTGTGAATTTCTCAAAATATCAGGGGAATTTCTACATTTTGTTGAAAAGTTCAGGGGATTTTTGTAAATTGCTCGAAAGTTCAGGGGATTTTTGTAAATTGCTCGAAAGTTCAGGGGATTTTTGAAAATTGCTCGAAAGTTCAGGGCAATTTTGAAAATTGCTCAAAATGTAAGGGGAATTTTAGAAATTGCTCGAAAAGTCTGTGAAATGTTGAAAATTGTTTAAAAGGTAAGGGGAATTTTGAGAATTATTCGCAAAGTCAGAGAAATTTAGAAAAATGTTCTAAAGGCCAGGGGAATTTGTAAAATTGCTCAAAAATTAGGGAATTTTTAAAGTTGTTCAAAAAGTCGGTGGCATTTTGAAAATTTGTTTAAAAGCAAGGGGAATTTTAGTATGACATCGGTAAAGTCATGAACTTTTATTGCAAGAATTAATCCTTATCATAATGGAACTTTAAAGCAAGAAGACGAATGCAAATCCCTAAAATATTAATATAAATACTGAAATAAAAACATATTGTGAATATTGCTCTTGAAAATTAATGCCATGTACAATGTAGTGTGCACTGTACGTGTAAGTTTAGTATGGCATCTGCAAAATCAAGTTTGAAAGAACTTCTATTGCAAGAAATTAATCTTAATCGTAGAATCTTTGAGAAAGAGTACTAATACTGAAATCCCTAAAATAGTAATAAAAATGCAAAAAAAAATACCAAAATACTGATATAAATAAAAAATATTGAAATCTTTTAATACTAACTTAGCTGTCACTACTTGTAAAGTTATGAAATTTGATAGAACTTTAGAAAGATTAGACTATCTAATTTCGACTCCGATAATTTGGCCTGTATTGTGTTTTCTTGAAGGGCTTCTCTTTTTCTGAATCCTTCTGTCTTTTCAACAGTTTTTTCCGCAGATTTGCTCCTACAGGTGGCGCTTTGCAAGCCCCCAAACGGAGCTAGGAACCTGGGGGTAATTTCATGCGGCTTTTGCCTAATTCCACTCGCCCCAAGCCTAATTACTTGGCTCGATTGTTTACCAGGAAAAAAACCCAAAACTTATTGGTTTTCGGCTTTCTGTCGGGAATCGCATTAATGCCCTTCGTTGTACCGATATTCGCGAAATTGGGACCCAACATGGCTCGTATTCCGGGGAACGAAATTGAGTCTTGCTTTTTTCTGCTCGATCGAATTCTCGTTTACATTCATGGGGTTTCATGCTAAATGCTAACGAGTTTCAAATTGGCTGCCAAACAAGCCAGGCTTTCTTACTCAAGACGACAAGCTTTGTACCCGCGTTTTGCTGAAACTGCTTTGGAAGTTGGTGATATTGGTAATCGGTATTTGTGGCAAAAAAAATCTAGCTCGAATGAAGTCTTTGAGGTGGACCACAGAATGGCATCAAACATAGCATTGTAAATAATCCTGAAAATCGAACAAATTGCGTTTTTTGTTTGGGACGTTTTGCCCTGGTGAAAAGATCATTGTATGATTTTAATACTAATGTCACTGCATATTGTGATTTTTAGAGTAGTTACATCGGTATGCTTAGTGAAATCTCTATGATCCTTAGTAATATCACTATATTTAGTGACATATAGTGGTTTTTGTACTACTGATGACAAATACTTTGTGATGTAACGATATTTGTACTGATATCTTCTGTATTAACATACAGTATATTGATTGATGCTTTTTTCAATACCTTGTACTGTTGAACTCTTAGTCTTTCACATTAACTGAGGTTTAAGCCCTTGCTTTAATATTGACTTGGAACTACTAATTTATGTGCGCTATCATTTAGGAATGCCATGTTCCGCTATTGTTGGATATGTGCTGTTTTGAAACATGGCGCCATTAAACAGGAATCTGTTGGTCCCTTTGTGTAGGTTCATATACAACTTGTAATGTAAAAACAAATGGAATTTGAAACAGCAGCATGGGAGAAAAATGAATAGTTTGATATAAATTCATAAAAGCACATGTCAGTATTTCATGGCAACCTTTCAGATCATTACCGTATATGATTTGGTAATATCTTAATTTGTACACGCTAATAAAACCAACGTTTGTTGCATAACACAATCTCCCAGCATATTGAAACTAGCTTTACGGGACAGTTATTATATAATTTTAATAAACATTTCTTAAACAATGCTGCTTACAATTTAGGCACATTTGATAGATACGTTCAATGTTTTCTTTTTTTAAATTGTCCTTGGAGGATCAGTGGGGATATCAAAATGTTGTGACATGCATGCCCTAATATAGCTTGAGCTTCTCTTACATATTAAATCATCCAAGGCAATACAAGTCATGGGGAGAGAAGCCCATCCCAGGTAAATAAAACGTATTTCGGTTAAATTTTATCTTTTAGGTTACAACCATGAAAATGCTTTTTACGACGTCATATACCCTCCTCTATAAAAATTGTGTTTTTGAATAAAACGTTCTGTACACGTTCTGTACACGTTCTGTTCGGTGTTTTATGCATTAATGGCACAATAACGGCGTGATTGTAACGACTTATGTTCGCAGTTAATCTGGCTATTAGGCCGCTAAATTATACATGTGTGTGTTTACACGTTAATTAGGCCGGCAATCAAGTGTTTATTACACGTATTAAAAATGGCGGCAATGTGAATGCCTGGCACGTGCTAACGCACCCTAATTGGAGCGCCGTATCGGCATGTGGGTGTGGTGGGGATTAATGGTGGGTAGCAGACAATTATGGATAATTTAAGCTTGGATTATATGCTAGAGTATTATTATCTTAATCTAAACCAACAATGAATGGTCTGCTT
>JAQIXS010004555.1:0-14802 GCA_034700785.1 Rossiulus vilnensis
ATTATTTCTTGCATGCCATCAGACGTTGGAATTCTCTTCCAAAGAATAGCCCTAAGCTAACAGAAATTTAGTTGATGGTGGTGCCCATCAGAATGCAGTGGTAACCGCTGAATAATAATAATAATTAAGAAAAATAATAATATGACTTTATGTATTACACCCTACCACCACACGGCATGTCCTTGCTGACAGCGGGGTACTGAATTGAAATGCCCTCAAATTATGAAATATAAGTGCCATCGAATTACTAAAGTACCCATCACATCAGCTGCTGACCGTTACTTCGCCGCTTTTCAGGTGAGCGGTGAGAAATGCATCGGCATCGAATCTCTCCAGACGTGGTTGCGAAAGAACTTCCCCAAAATGCTGCACTCGAGCGTGCATCGGTGGCTGGTTGGTAAAGTCACCACAGTCCATGCCTTCCCGCCAGACAGGCCTCTTGTGAGTAACGGGAACGACAAAAGAGGTTTTGTTGTGGAAGGGGGTTATGGCCAGTTACAACACCGTACTGAAGCCATCATTTATTACTGTTCAGAAGGACTGCAGCGGAACTAAGCCGAAGTCGAAACTGGGGACTGGAGGCAGCAGCGGCAGCCACCGCAGCGAAGGGGACGAGGAGCTGCTCCACCCTGTTTTGGTCTGGTTTTTCATGAACACACTACCGTCGCTCTACACGCAACCCAAGCAAGTCCAGATACGAAGCCCTGTTCGGCCCCAGGGGCAGTGTCTGTTCGACTATCACGATGTTCTCAGTTCAATCGTAAGTCGATTCAGTCTCCTGTCTTTTATCATTTTCTTAAGATTGACTTGTAAGGAGATATTTATATCATTCACAGATGAAATTCGGGAGCAATTTAGACTGGGAACTATTGTACAGCACACACAGTCATGGCCAGAGCATCAACAGATTTCAACACCACACTTTCTCCTACCGCGGTCCCACCGCCATGCTGATCAAAACTGACGGAGACGTGATGCTCTGCGTGGCAATCGATCAGGAATGGAGGTACGTGTTCCTGTGCTAACACAATAGACACATTTCATCGCTCTGCCAACATATTTAGCACGCTTTTATTTCGTGCACAGGGAACGAGTGTCTCGATGGGGTGGCAGCAAATGCATGGTCATTCAGCTTACGCCGTACTTCAAAATCTTCGAAGGTGGGACGTTTATTTAACTCAACGTTATAACCGGTTTTAACCCGGGGCATAGGAGTTCTAACGTAAGAAATCTCGTTTTGCTTACTTTCTTATCTTCATTTCCACATCGGCAGCTGGCGAAAAGCTCATGTACTTTAACGTGACGACGCGAGGATATCCGTTCGGTCTTCAGGTCGGCCAGAACCCGAAGTCACCGGTCGTGGAGATCGATCAGGATTTGTGTATCGCTAAAGTCAAAAAAATTCCCTACAAGTTAGAATTGCTGGAGGTGAGCCAAACGTCTCAGTTGATACACTAAGTTATGTTTTTCAAAGGCAGAAAATGTTATCTCACTTTAAAATTCTCGTAGATATGGGGTTGTGCCGAAATGGAGATCAAAGTGAAACAAGAAGAGCAGAAGAAGTGGGAGAAGGCTCAAGTGGAGAAAAGTAAAAAAGTGAACCGTAACGCAGACAACTGGAACGAAAACCCTGACCGGTACATCCTGGAGTTAGCCGGCAGGCCGACGTACGGCTCCAATTTTAAGAGATAATAGTTCCTGAAATTGCCATATCCGCATAGTGCCGTGTACAGTTTTTCCCCCCCAATGAAAATGTTGATCATTTTCCTCGTGCAAAAGATGATCAGTGGAGTGTAATTAAGTCGGTAAATGTAAGATGTCCACATACGAAATAAAGACGATGACGTATTTATTCAGTCGTTATGAAATTTTATCCTAATCCTAAATTTTCCGTTTTAAAATTATCACGCGGGAAAAAATTCATAAAAAAGGACTAACATGGAGAAGATAAACTAGATTTAGCCCATTTTGAGATTAGGACAGTGTTGAGATTTCCACTTCCATTGCAAACTGTTATCGTGCTTGAACTTTGTGATACATTTTAAAATTAGTCATCGACGTGTTGTCAACAAATTTCCCCGACCTACAGCCGATGAAATGTCCCATTTTATGCATGCAACGTGACGTCATTTGATGAACTGCAACACTTAACCCTTACACAGATAAAAATAATTGAATGTTTCTAACAACAAAACGTACAAAAAAACGGTGCACATAAAACTGATTCTTACCGCATGTCCATTTTCAGAAGTAATTTTATTAACATAAAAATTATAGTCTTGTACATTTACTGTAAAATATTGCAGTGATACCTGAAAGCAGTTTAAAAAAACGAACTTTAGTAGAGGATTAATAGACTCCAACGTAAGAAAATCTGCAAAAATGAGCTCACGATAAAAAGGATTCCTGTTTTCAGAAAAGTTGCAGGAAAAAGGTGGTCGCCCCATCCCTCCATGTCGGATCGTCGGCGATTTGTGCGCGGCACATTGGACACGTTCTTTCTCGGTCAAACCACACAGAAACGCATTCTTCACAAAATATATGCTGTGGGAGGAAACGAGGAGTTCATAATTAAATATATTGCATCCTAATTTCATAGTTTATGTAAATTTTGTTCAAGCTTTGTTTGCAACAGGAGCATTTATACAATTTTCTACATTGCACACATGCCCTACTTGAAAACTGCGATATAGCTAGTTCCATTAGAGACTTAAGCGAAGTTTTTGCATTAATAAAAATATTTGTAGACTCACTTTGCACTGCAAAATGGTGGGCTGCCGATATCCATCTTGACAAATCGGACACATGTTCCCAGCGGCTTTCATTTGGTCGGCAGATGGTAAGCAACCATAAGTCTGCAACAGAATTGAGACAATTTATGCATGCACTTAATATTTCATCAATTTAACAGTTTTCCTTTCGATTAATAAGGGAAAGCAACAACAAAAAATTCCACAGCTGTCTAATGGAAAGGTTATAGCAATACCCATAGAGTTTGCAATTTCGTATGATACTTGGTTTTTATAAAAACTGTACAAAGCTACATGTTCACTTATTCAGCATGCAGAATGATTAATGTTTCGAAAGATTTTCCTTTAAACAGGCATAATTCAACCTTCTTATTTCATTTTTAAGAGGGGTATCACAAGTTTTTACCATCGCATGAATTTAATTTAATTCAAATTTTTGTTAGAATTTTATAAGTGGCAAGACAGACAAAATAAAATGCAGTTATGGAACTAAGCCCTGAGAGGCAAGGGTTTCCTGGGGTTAAGCGGACTTACCACGCTTTGAATCAGTTTCGACAATGCGCCCTTCCATTCCCGGAACCTGTGGAACAGGTGATTGCCTTTGGCAATAATGTAGGCGGCGCACAGGATTATGCCCACCAGTTTCCCCACGCCTTCGTAGGCCTCCAGCAGGTAAAAGATCCACGGCTGGACGGGCATCAGCGCCCGATACGTCTGCGACGTTTGTTCAATGAACTGGTAATATTTGCCCTGCGTTTACGACAAATCAAATGTAAAAACCACTGATGCGAGATCGTTAAACGGTGAAAAGAAAGCTGAAACCATGCCTTTTTCTGAAATGCCACGACACTGCCGGGCAGCACGACCACCAACGATTTGCAAACTATGGTGATCAGCTTGAGCACGAAATCGGTGACCCCAACGATCCACAGGAGATCCCATAGGGTGAACGGGCGATCTGGATAAGTTGGGATGAACACCAGGCTAATCAAGATAAGAATAAGGTACATATTACGATATCACACGTGTGGAAGATATAAATGTTAAGTTAAAAACAAGTTAATAGTAGGTATTTTCCCTTAAATTTCCTTAAATTATGTTTGAGAATTTACAACTATAGCTACATTAACATTTTTTGACAAACGTCAATTCAAGAACTTAAAATAAATGCCAGCAAATGAGAACATGAAATGAAGTTTCTAACTTCAACAATGCCAAATCTGAATTTTTCGGACTTCTTTTCCAAAAATATTCTAGATTATAGAACGATTTTTATAGCAGAAAATAAGAAATAGACGTGAATTAAATTGTTCATAAAAAATAATATTGGTGAATATAAAATCGTCACGCAAGACATATTGTAAGGAAATTAAGCCTACTATTAAAAAATCGTGATCAAGTACCTGTAATATAATTTATCCGATTCAAACAGGTAATAAATGAAGAAAATGCACGTGAGTAAGTTTATTATCACTGCAAGAAGACTACTTAGATTTCGCTTTGCCTATAAAAGAAGGTTTTGCATTAGGACAAAATTAAGACACCGATTGCAGCAAACACACCTAAAGCCGGCTCACCTGTTTGCCCACTTCCCTTTTTATCACTGAATTTGCATGTGTGAATGTTATGATAAGGCCAAAAATAACCAGGATACCTGAAATGAAAATTTAGCTTACTGTTAAGAAATCAACAAGCTCCACCCAGATAACCAGATTTGAACTTTTAATAGGAATATATGTACGGGAATCTTGATTTGGACTTCAAAGCGGGCTGGGTCTTAAACATTATTTCACTGGTTAACTATAACATAAATGTAATTCTTATGTGCAATCTTCCCAACATAATATTATAAAAAATATAAAATATTTATTAAACATAGGCCCTACTGTGATTTTTTAAACCAGTTTTTTTGTGTTTCCTGAATATTTTCTAATTTTTTTGGACTTTGAGAAGGTTTGTAAGAGCTGACGATTTGACCAAACAATCGATGCCATGTTCAATCACTTTTTTAAATATACGAGAACTTTACAAACAATATAAAATTACTGCAGACCTACTGTATGCACCAGCGGACGTCTGATTAAACATGGAATTTTAAACATGCATTTTAAAGAAATTATACGTAACTGAAACAAAAGTGTGTCAGGAAAACATTTGCGTGGTTTATATCATCGTTAATTTATGTAGGACTATACAGAATCATGCTTACCTAATTTGTGGTCAAAAATCAATTTGGCCAAAAGGATGAGAAAGAATGGCATGTACTTCTCAATGACTGAAATGGCAGCTCTTAGCTCAGGACTCTGCCTGAACCCGTCTGTCGCCTGCTGGCCACCACCAGACGCCGCATCCGGCGTTGTCGGATCGTTGTTGTTGTTTCCAGGTACGGATGTTTCGCGCACAAGACTGACACGTGTTGGCATCTGAGCCGTCGAGGGCACGACAGAGTGACTTCCACCATCATTTTCCAGACTAACTACGAAATCTGACCTGCTGCTGGTGGAATTGTTTCTTCCGCTGCTGCTCTGTGCACCAGCCTCAGGTTCCATTAAGGAGTGTGGGAAGGTGTTCAGCACAGTCTGTGGCGGTGTATTTAACGGATTGTATAGAGGTGGACGTGAGGAATGCCGAAAGAAACTGCGCAGACTGATGTTTTGCGACTGCTCCATCAGAGGTCCGAGTCCACGTATCACATGGTGGATGTCTTCGCGGATTCCACGATGCTCCCTGGGGTAAAGGCGCATGGCATGATTTGGATGTTGGTGAGGCTGGGACTCAGGCCCCTGAGACCACTGAAATTCTGAATTTCTTGCACTTTCGTCCATCGAAATAGGCGTTGTTGTAGGAGGAGTTCTGCAAAACAAACGTTATTTCCATTCAACTATGATTAACAAAATGCAAGAGAGAGATCCCGTTTCAGAATTTGGAGAATTGCAATCATTGCATTTATTTAGTTAGCCCAGGTATTATCAGAGATATTTTATCACAACCTAGTCGACAAAGGGAAGGTCTATCTCTTGTAAGAGTGTATGTCAAATGTGAAAGTAAAATAATAAAAAATTGCCTAGTTACTTTAACATAACCCAAAAAAAGTGTCGCTTATCTTCAATTTAATGTAGTTTTTTGAACTTGTTTCAAATAATAGCACAAGTAGGCTTACTGAAAATCGTATGAGCTATAATGCCTTCAGTACATGTATAAGGTTTCAGAATTGTTCTTCAAACAATGGCAACTATTCCATTTCAGTTTACCTCACACGATCATTAGTAATGGTATTCTCATAAGATAATGCCATTAGTAATGATCGTGTAAGGGTACACTGAAACCTGTGGTCCTCTTACGTAATTTCCAACGTTGACATAGCAGTACCTGTAATTTCTTGCATTCGGAGCTCGTGTTTACACTCATCTAGTCTACCATGACGAATGCGTCATGTGATGCCGACTCGCCATATTATTGAAGTAGATATCGTGGAGACTCACTTTTTATAGAAGTAGAAGAACAAAAATAAAATGCTTAAACACGTTCAGCCTTCTGTCCACTGATAATTTGCATTTTGGACTTCGGAATCGAAGGTCAAATGGTGGTACACATGTATTGAAAGCGTTATCAAAAAATTAATGAACGGCTGCTGAATCAAACATTGAAACTAAAAACAAATGAGGAAACCGAACCAAATGCCTACATGTAATTGCAAGCTCCGCTCTGACGTGGATTATTAATTTATAATTTTATTTGATGTGTCACGCGATAAATGGATCAGCCCAATAATCACCAGATGTCACGCGCCATGTTACCCTATATGGGTCAAACTTGATAATCACTCGATTTTAACTCGATCCTTACCTTATAATATAAAGGATCACTCCTTTCTTCGCGATACGCAACAACGACAGCAAGGTGAAATTGGTTGTTTATCCCAAAAAACTCATAAGTTAATTCCCCTAATGTCGCACATTCTAAAACATTCCATAAAAACCTTCGTAATTACGTTTGTCAGCAGCAACGGCGCTTCAGCCAAAGAAGTTTGAAAATCCTAACCATGCATTGCACCAGAGTTCAGAAACGAAATGTTAACCAATTATTTACAAGTTTGTGGTTTCTCGTCTGGTGTTTTTAGTTTCTAGGAAATGATCATGTTGGTGTGCCCTAAATTTGAAATAAATGTCAGTGCTTCGTAGAATTTTAATAAAATTCAGGAAGAGTATTGTATTGGGCATAATCCTCACCATTGGGATAGTGTATTGCTTCGTTAATATTGCTAGACAAGTAAGTTAACGTTCAGTTCAATCTCATCCCAAATTCAAATAAGTCCTACTGACAATTAAATAATGGTATTGGTCTGAGCAAAAGCTCACGAAATATGTTGAGAACTAGGGAATTTGCACTACTCAGCATTGCATATCAGTGAAAGTCAGTGCAGCAATTGAGTTTATAAAAACTAAACTGCATTACCTATAAACAACACTGGAAATGCTTAGCTGAACCTGTCCATTGGCTTGCTATACCGTTCATTTTACACAAATGGTTTTGTTTCAGTTACATAACGAAGAAGAATCAGTCGCAGACAGCGATGACTTGACAGTGCATCAGTCCCGACAGCCATTCCAGTGGCAGTCTTCGACGCAGGACCAAAATGGTACCGAACCTGGGCCACTAACTTGCCGCAACTCGGTTCAGGGGAAAATACTGATTACCGACGACAGAGGCAAGTTGCTGAAAAAATGACACAAAGTGAATTTAATCCTTGAATGTTGCCAGATTACCAGAAAGAACAGTTGTAAAAAGATCATAATTCTAAGCAATTTATTTTGATAAAATTTTCCATTTTTCCGGAACATCTCCCAAATGAAAATCAAACGTATTTTCATTGCTGTTCTTGAGTGGAATCGATAATGTAAGAGCGCTGATGACAATCGCATCACAGTGTCATAATACGTTGCAGGTTACATCTGCCATCGACAAGAAATTTTACCTTCTGGCTGCTGTAACGTCGATGTTTCAACAACCAAAAGATATTCGTGTCAAACGTGCCAAAAGAATCACTGCTGCAACATTTACGAACACTGCCTTTCTTGCTGCTTGAATCCAGAAAAGGTGGGATTGTTTCTTCCATTCAGCCACACAAATTCATGTTTAAAAGTGACATCGTATTCATGTATGGCTTTTTTTTCTCTCAAAATCAATTTACAAATCTTCAGAAACCCTTGTTACAAAATGTGTTGGGTAAGGCTTCTGGAAATTTCAATCTGCTCTTCGGATCTGTCACCGATCACTTCGAATTGTGCTTAGTGAAATGCCGCACTTCATCTCAGGTAAGTAAAAATATGATGAAAAGCAAAGAAACGTGTTTTATTCCTGCGTAAATTAACAAAAACCGTGAAAAATCTTTTAGAGCGTTCAACATGAAAATTCTTATCGGGATTCGAAAAGCAAGCACTGCTACGGAGAGCTGCTCCCTTCGTTGCACACAGTGCATTGATTGATTGGCTCTGCCCTCACTATTTCGACGACGGTCACATGACCGGTACTCACTTGCCAGCATCGGCAGAGCAGCATTTGATCATTAAACTCATGGAAGAAGTGACTATCCGGTGACTTACTCTCCGGCACGTTTGGCAGCTGATTCACAACGACGAGAAAGAAAGTCTGAGCACTTTTGCACTCCGATGTAGGCACAAAGTTTTGAAGTTGAACCTCGAGTCTGGTTCCATCTTTGTTTCACTAAACGTCACAAGAAATGAGAAGAATGAAAGCCTGAAGCTATTCATCGTGTGAAGCATTTGGAATGCTGGAAACCCTGTTTGCTTCTGAGTTATTTGGGATGGGAACATCCTAGCAAAGTACAGTTTCAGTGTCATTTAACCACGTATTTGTCAGGAAAGAAATAAAATTGTTCAATTTTATCATCTTTAATTTCATGTTATTATTTGAAATGATTTTTGCGCGTTTGGTATCGCCAGCTTTCTTTCAAAACCTTGTAAGTCCGATATTTTAACATTTTGACGTTTACAGGTTTTCTGGATTTCGACACAGCAAAAGTAGGTCTCGATTCCTAGCAGCTATTTTAAAAACCACATAAATCTACTGAAAACTAAAATTTCTTTCAAATATACGTTCTAAAAATCAATTTCAAAATTAGTCCCTCGATAGAAATAATGTAATGTTTATTTGCAATCTCCCAAAAATACCATTATAAAAACTACAAGTGTATCTACATATTTATCAAACATACTGCGATTTCTTAAACCAGTTTGTCATGTTCCCTCAAAAATTTAATATTTTGAACTTGAAAGAAAGCTGGTGAAATATTTATGTTTTTTTATTCAAATGGTGGGGTATGCCATCTATTGGACACTGGCTAATAGAAAAATTAGTTGGGGAAAAAACATTCTCAACATTTTCAGATTCATTCTGCAACAACCACCAGAGGGGCAGTACCCACCTTTAAAAGTACGGTTCCAGTGCAGCCTTACAAAGCAGGACGACACCAACGCAGAACAAGAGGAATAAGGCAGTCCCCACGAACGAGTAGCCCCACACCCATCCGATGCCGAAGAAGGTCAAGACGTAGCCGAGAGCCTGCTGGTGGGCGAGCGATCTGAGGCTGACCCTGGCTGGAAGTATCCTCTTGCGGACCGGGGAAAGCTTGCTGTGGTTAGCGTACGTCTGGCACACAGTCGGTGGTTGAATCAGCTGGCGGCATACTCGTCCGAAAAAGTCGTTGCGCTCGTACAACTGCTGTATCTCGGGACCGTACTATGTTATCGATAAACGGCGTTAGCGTGAGGAAGATGTGCTGATATTATGCATTGAGTAGAAAGTATACCTTGTCGTTAAGCATTGTGGAGATCTGGAAGAACATCCGGACGAGGAAGGTGATTTCAAAGCTTCTGATCGGTTGCAAATCTGGATCCCCTTGGTAGCTGGGAACGGGCTTGGCTTGTCGGGTTATCAGCTTGTAGCGCTTCAGAGGCGTCATAGCGTCCTCGGGGCCATCGTCGGCCTCTTGCAAATCGCTCATCAAAGATTGGAAGGTGGACATGTTGGATTCGGTTTGTCTGAGCAGATGATTAAGATTGTCGATGACTTGAGGCTGAAACTGACAAAAGTGTAGTTTACCAGTTATTTGATTCAATAGGATATTTCGATGCTCATAAAACCAGCAAGCACAATAGTAAATGATATATTTGCCTTCAGCTGCCATTTGAAATTATTTTTTTAACATTTTGAAATAATTCTAACTGCTAATGCAAAACATAATTTTAACTGCCACTTTTTCTTGAAGTAAATGCTGAATGTATTTGAAATAGTTTTGTAAGATCCTACTATCGCAATTAATTAACAATAGTACAACATCACACCAAAAACGAAGCACTAGAAATGATGCCAATGAGAACTAATATCATCCAAACAATTTCATCACAACTAACATGATATCGCTAGCATTTATCTTTCCATCATATTATTTTGAAGGTCCATTCAAATCGAAGCGATTTACGTCTACTACTACGTTAAGTTTGATTTTAAAAAGCGTTAATGAAACTTGCACTAATTCAGACAACTGAAGTTCAAAAAATGATTCGAATGCTATCATGAATGAATTCACGAGAACATTAAAATTAAACAGAATTTTAAAAAATATCTGTTTCAAAATCCCCCAAGGCACATCCTTGTAAGCTTAACATTTTATCCATGCAAAAAGCTCTAATAGAGAACAATTTCGTCACATACAAGTAAATGAGTCAAATATGAAATACTCGTTAATTCAGGCAATAAAACGTAAAACATTAAATACAAGGAAATATAAAATACGTGGGGGAGGGGAGGGTGGAAATCCTCGTCAAACATGTGAAACATTTCATAGTAATGTATAAAAACAGTGATTCAATTGGATCTACAGATGCATGAAGAGCAATAATGTAAATACTCAATACTGCACCGATTATCAAAGTGAACTGCCAGCAACAAAAGAACACATGGACGCAGAAGACGAAATGGATTCGCCAGTCGAAAACTACCTCGAACAAATTGATGAGCTGAGTAGTGGCGATTTCCAGGTATTGCTCCACCCGGTATCCGTTCGTGGCCCAGCAATCGTTGTCGGAGCCAACCTGAACTAGCGAGCAAGCCGACTGATAAAGCCTGGAGAAGAAGCCTTGTTTCGTGTTCCTGGACACTTTCCTCAAGTTATGCACGGATTCTTTGGCGTGGCTGATTGCAACCAACAGCTGCTTGACCTAGAACGGAGCGAGGAGTTAGCATGATTAAAAGATTAACGCAGCGTTTCTTACTTAAGAGAAATGTGACCGTAGATAAAATCCAACAGCATTCCTTTGTCTATTAATACTTCCAAGCTAATCCAGCATAGAATCATTGACTGAAACTCATGGTTTAGGAACTCAATTTTCTGATATTTTCTCCTACGGCCTTCTAATAACTAACATTCTTCAGTAAGTAATTGTAGAATGGCTAAAGTCAATAGATTACGGTTAATTCTTATAAAATTTTCACCTACGCCGTAATCCGTTAATTATCAATAATTCTAAGCAGATTTCGATTTGAAAACGTTTACTTTCTATTAATTGAATCCTTCAGCGAAATTTTGTGGAGAAATATTGGCTAAAAGCCACAATTTGTGATTATTTTTCTAAAAAAATGTCTCCATTGGCGTTCATTCGTAACGATAAAAAGAGGTCATAAAAATTCAGAAAATGTTGTCATAAAACGTTGATAAAGTGGTTTAAGGGATTTAAAAACCTATTAAAATCCATAAAAATTACTTTAGGTTACTTTTCACTAGGGAAAAAAATGAGGGGGGAAAAAACAATTTAACAGTCACCTGGGCTGCCACTTCATCTCCGAACATGGTCACGTAATTGAAGGTCGGACTCTCCAGCTCGTTGATGTGCTGCCTGATTAAAGATGCATGGCCTGCAGCAGCCGCTGATTGGAAGAACAACGAGGGTCCAGTCAGCCTCGAAAGAGAAACAGCGGGAATCACTGGGGTCAGTTGCATCTCTTCCGCTGAAATTGAAAATGGGCACTGCTTGATGTCCTGCTCAACAGATTTGGAAACAAGCTTGCGAGTGAATCCCTTACCTTCTTGAATCATACATTTTAAATTCACTTGTGAAAAGACCTGAAAGTACAACAACGGAACCCTTTCTAAAAGTGCCTGAATCGTTCAAATAAAACTTTAAAAAAAATGTGTTGAAAGATGCATACTTTTGTGAGTCTGTGCAACATACTGGCATTTTTCGGAGAGCTTAAATCGACGCGCAAAAGCCTAGGTATCATCTTTTGAAAGAACACGCCGTAAAAAACTAAATTTTCCTCGACGAAAGATTTCCTGGAAGATCGAGAAACTGTCAATAATCGCCCATAGATCACAAAACGGACAGCGTCAGCTGACTTCGTACCATCTGGAAAGAACGATCCTTTCCTTTTCTTCCACCTTTTCCTGCCTCGGGCTGCGGAGGGCATGAATATCTATGTAGCGCCACGGCTGAATATAGCTAAGCCACATTTCCAGCACCTGAAACAATATTTCAATTGCGTTCAAATTCAAGTAGTCTTACTAACAATCACATCATCAAAATACAGACACTCTTGGACACCACTTTACCAGTCTGAAGGATGCATCTAGTGGCCAATGATCAAACAAGTGTTTGGTAAAACTGTACAACTTTTTTTGTAACACATGTGGAATAACTGACCTGCAAACAACACAAGTGTTTCTTTACTCCTAAAAATTCGTTAAATTCGGGCAGAAATTTTCTATGTAACTGCAATAATTAGTTAACCTTTTGAACTCATCGAAAACGTTTGTGGAATTAAGACGAGCGCTATTAGCGAAATAATGGATGTGTTTGATGAACAGTCTAACGAGGCGAATATGGTCGCTGGAAGGGAAAAAGGTGTCCTACAGGAAACAGAAAAATCACCATGACATATCTTTGGGCTTGCTGACTTACATGTAAAGCTTACAATTTTTTAAGACACTTACAGTGAAAGACATCTGAGGAGCTGAACCGAATGACCCGGCATCAAAATTCCAATAACGTTCCGTGGTAGACGTTTTTAAGAAACCGTGCAGCTACAAATAGCACATACAATTTCTAGTCTAGTAAAAAGATCAAATGCATTAAACTTAAGTAAAACACTCGAATTCTGTACCATGTCATTTGAAGAAGAAAACATGTTTCGCGGTACGTCAGACGAGTAGTGATTCAGCCAGAATTCAATCAGAGACTAAAAGAAAAGAGCATGTTTTATTAATAACTTTTTATTCCGTAAGACTTGAACCACAAGTAATTAAATAAAAAATCCCAATTCTGTTTGAAAACATTTCAATTTTAGGAAGCAAGAAAGTAAAACTGAGATTGTGTTTAAAACCTGCGCAAAAACATCCGTCCTCCAAAGCTCCCCTTGGCCAGCATCCTTCGGTGAAAGACTGGATGTAGAAATCTGCCTTGCGATTGGAGGAGTTTTAATTAGGCACTTTAACGGACTGTTGCTGACATTCAAGTTGCTTCTCCGGCTTTCATTGCGGTTTCTGAAACAGTATGGCAAATTAGATGAAATGTGAGATTTTGTGCCTTTATTCTCTAAGAATCCTTAGAATCTCTGGACTAACCTGACTTGATGAGTTGAATGCTGATTTGCAGGACTCGTAACGAGGTAAGATGGTGCCGGCGTAAAGCCCCCGTCGCACGGCAGGAAATAATGAAGATAGTCCTCAATGATGTAAGCATATAGCGAATCTCCAGGTGTTGTCCACTCCAATGAACTCTACATACAATATGAAATGAGCATAACTAATAAAAATAGAAAAAAACCAATAATGATGCCATATTTACTGTTTGCACATTGGATCCAATCATGAAATATGCTAGATGAAAGATGAAAAACTCGAAGGGATATTAGACAGAGTTAAGAACGTACAAATTATGCCTTTGAAAGTTAATGAAGTAAACATATAAAGGATACTAAGCGATAAATATGATGACAACTTCCCCGGGCTATGAGTCTGCATTTTGTTGGCATAAAATGGAGGCACGATCCCGCTAAGAAGACTTTGGCATACAGGAGTTGGAAGACAGGAGAGGGGGAACTCGTATTTCAGATAAATATCGGGCATCAGTTTATCCACCAATCTCATCACCACTCCATCAGGACTGAGAAAGCGGCGAATCTCATCAAAATCTCGGTGATGAATGTTTCGACTAAGGTACTTTAAACCCCAACCAGGTTGGTTTCCAAACCCGAATATATTTTCCACCATCAGTGGGAACAGTATCTGCACATCCTAATGAAATATAGAATAACTTAGTGGCGAGGTCATTAAAAAATCCCCATTCAGAAGTTGTCTTTTTATTCCCAAGTTTACTTGAAAATCCAAATCTGTTCCATTCTGAGACAACCTCAATCCTTCGCCAATGTACCTACCTTAAAGCTTGATTGGTCGATAATCAGAGATAATTCTTGGCATCGCTGTGCTAATGGACATGCCAAAGCACACTGGAAACGATACTAAATTTTAAAAGAGAAATAAGCATACATGGATACCGCGACTTTTCTTGCATTAAGTAAAGTTATGGTCCCCATTTCCTTTTATTTCCTTATTCTGAGAATGATATAGGAATATTATCAAAATAAGTATCGAAAGGTTGTTCTGTCGTCATAGACCAAGAGATCCGACATAATAATTTCTTTGCTATTTCTCTTGCAGGGTTTTGGCGTTTTTGTTTTTCATCGCTAAATCAAACACGAGTTCGAAAAGGTATGACTTTCAGGATTGTTGCAGGACAGCTGGTTGAATGGGGGTAATCCTTGGAAAAAGAGACTGAAAAACTGACGAATTTTGTCAGAACAGAAAACAGTCTGAAACAGATTAAGTTTGGATGCTGCTCTCGGTTATATGAAACCATAATTACGAGGCAAATTATATCGACATCAATATTCAGAACATACAGAAGTAACATAACTGTCTGAGGTGACCCTCAGTTGAAGTTTTTTGTCTAGGGAGCGTTCATATATGACGTCCCTT
>JAQIXS010004556.1:0-14800 GCA_034700785.1 Rossiulus vilnensis
TTTTTTTTTTTTTTTTTTTTAAACAAAAAAAATATATGCTCTTTTGGACAAATATATATGATGGCACTCACGGCTGCGAAATGCTGTATGGAAAGGGGGGTTGATGTGCTGGTATTTACCCACACACACCCACAGGTTAGGCCTCAAAACATCACTGTTTAGTGGGAAAAATCTGGGTTATAAAGAGGGGTTAAAGTGGTAGTGAGAAGGAGACTAATTACTCTGAGGTGATTATAGATCCCAGCCCCCAGATTCATTAATCCGTCCTTGTCAGTGACAATGAGGAAAGAAGACTGCTATAATACAGTACCATACTTAATATCTAAAAAAATTGCTATAAAATCTTAATTTTGCAATTATTTCTAAGAAATAAGCAATATGGAAATCGCTTTTAAAAGTGAATGCAAACGATTAAGAATATATAATTTCACCAACATTTCTTAATTCTATACACGCTTTTTATTATTATCGATTCAGTTCACACTTAAATAATATTTGGATTATTCACAAAATATTATAGTGGATATAGTTGACGAAAGATTCCACACGGAATTTTTTTAGCAATTATAACAAGTAATTTGCATGATGGGCATATTTTTGACAACCTTAAATTATCGTACCATTTCATAACAAGATGCAACGAATGGTCCTCGCAGCTATTCAATTTAAATTAATTTACAGAGAGATTGACAGAGGTTTAATCTTGCGCTGAGTAGGAGGTGCCTGTGGAATTATTTCTGCGTATCCTCGGAGCTGCATTTGCATTATTGATCGTTTAGCAATGGTGAAAAATGGTTCCCCCGTTACGATGCACAAGGATAGAATAATCCATGGAAAAAACGACAATAGGGAATGACAATTCTTCACGATCGAATGCGCTTAGTCGCTACGCCCAACAGGATCTTCGTGCTCGTCTGCGGTTAGTGTGCTCCGAAATCCTCCAGGCTACACACCCGCTCCATCAGTTCGGTCGACTGAACGGGAACAAAATCCAATGGCGGATGTAATGCGGATTCCTGGTGAAGCCTGTATTATTTGCTGCAGTTTTCATCATGAAAGCAGCGGCCTTCACTAAGCATAGTCATCCAATTCGATGGGGTGCATCTGCAGCGAAACGACCATGTAAGGCGAACGGTAAGAGATCTAAAAATGGGACGTGTCTATTTGTTTTGTGTTTGGCCAGGCCATCTCTCTCGTGTCCCATGTCAGCTATATCTACTGAAATAAATTTCTAAAAAAACCGAAATGGACATTGCGATAAGGCATAGTTCCTGCATTTGTAAAACAAGATTTAGCGGCTATATATAACCGGAACCTGTGACATTTACAATGACAGAATTTTGGCAGCCAGATTGCCGAGCACTCTTGGCACTGAAAATATTTCTATGGAGGCACTTTGGCTCAGGGTTTGTTCAAAATTTACAATTTATTTTATTTTGCCACCTTCACAAAACCATGTATAATGTACGCTCTGAAGAAATTAAATCGCAAATTGAACTCAGTGGTTCAATATTCTCACCAGCGTATTTAGCATTACATTGCCAGATATTATCTTTAATGTTGCTTTAAAGTTGAGAAAATCACTGAAAATGATTCCCTGTGTGTAGGATCAGAACACTCATGACTAACACGTTCAACTTCGATCAGCCCGAAGTTCGGCAATCACACAGAACTTGGTAGTAGTGTGGCATTGACTTACAATGGGGCAAGGTAATTTCATCTGACTGCAATGTTCGTAAAATATTTTCCAGGAGGGTCACATTAAATATAAGTCAAATTATACAAGTCTGTGACCTTTTCGATGCTGATCAACTGAGAGATTTCCATGATAAGCATGATGTTGAAAACATATCAAAGCTGATTCGTGCAGTGTTTTTTACAAGCAGGATAAGGCGACAGAAACCCAGATTCGTACTTGGCCACTGGGAAGTCCACAATGGCGTTTAGAGTTAGGATAGACGTGTTTTTTATATGGATTCTGTTGACTTTGGCGACCCCTTCAACTCTGGAAGTGATCGACACAGAGGACGCGTCATCCGACGTGGTCTGCCAGGCCATCAACGATAGCCGCGAAACGCTGGCCCCGAAATTTCCAAAGGTAAGGCCGGTCAGAGCACGTAATGAACCCTACTTGGTTCCGCGTAATGACAATTTGTTTCGCAAATCAGGAATTCGAAGCCCACATGGAAGTCACCGATCTGTTCCACAATTACACGGCGGAAATCCACGAATACGTCAGCAATAGTCGCAGCGCACTCTACAGGACGTCGAACGGGAAAACAGTAACCTGTCTGTATGACAGCAATACAAAGCTAGGACACGTTATACGTGGTAACGGTCAATGTACAAAATAGTGCATGCAAATGATAATTTTCCTGTACGATCCTGTATCATTGAGTATCAAACCGTACAAGTACCAATGGAAGCCATATCAAAACATATTTGGATGCTTGCAATAGCGAGTTACATCTACAAGAATTTATTCCATATATTATCAAACAACGTTAATTGTTTCTATGGCTTGAAGAACTATAATCATTCTTTCCTATGCTTAAAAAGTATAGACCTCTTGCAAAGATTGAAATTAAGCGCTTTCTTATAAATAAATACCGTGAGGAGATCTGAAACGTTGTTCGAAATGGGATGAATTGGTGGGAATACTTTGAAAACATTACTTTAAAATGCAGCGAAACTAAAATTGAAAACACCTCGCATCACAAACTCGCCTAAATTTCAAGCTGCAAATCGTCAAACAGATTTCCATTGAAGTGAATCAACCAGTAATGTCCAACATGCAAAAATTTACTTTTCCCGTGGTTGTCCACGAGGGTCAGGGTTATTCGTTTTATAATGGAAAAATTATCAACTTATGCAAAAAAAAAACATTTAAAAAACCGCATGGAAACATTTATAGAGGTCGCATAACAGTAATGTTTTTCCAAATATATTCAATTTTTTTTTCAAACGTTACATTTTCAAATTATAAACACATAACTCAGACTAGTGGATGATAAATTCTACAATAGGAAAATACGTTTAGCAAACACAAGTATTTGAATCAAAAATATGTAACTTTTTCATGGTTGGTTTCCTTTTCGCTCGATCTTAATTTGCTGGCATTCATTTTCTTGCATGGCAACAGGTGTCCATTGCAACAAGGCCACAGATCTTCCATATCAGTGTTTTTGCAACCAAACGTGCTTACCGTTCATCCCACTGCGCGACGTGTTCGCCTATATGGAAAGGTACAACGCTGTGTTGGCCAGCGAGAATTTAGGCGTCCGAGGCATACCTGCCAGCCAGTGGTCAGTGCGATGCTGGAGCGGACACAACCCAAACATCACTCTAGCCATTGACCTCTACTTGAGCCGAAAGAACTATCGCATGGCAAGACAAGAGGCTTTTGTCCCTGTGCGAGTGGCGATTTACAGCAGAGGTAACAAATCACTTTCATTTGAAATGATATTTCAATGTTTCATTTAGCTCAGTACCCAACAGCCATGTGGTAGGGAGGACATGAAACCCATATAGCCATTCACATAGCGTTTATCAATCACCCCTATCTGGTTGGTAACCAACATCATTGAGTAATTGATTTGCTTCTAGCTTTACGGCTATCTTTTGAAAGATAATTGCATTTTCTTAAGGCTATCTTCAGGGAGAGAATTCTTACTTCTGACAGCATGCAAAATTACATTAAAAAAAAAGAGAAGAAGAAGAAGAACCAAGACACTAAGGGGGGATACCCCTTCTGGCCATTGAATTATATGTGTGGATGTGTGTTTATCTTATTCATGAGTTATGATGCATGAAAGTTAGACGGTTAGAGCCCTGCCACCCCAGGCGCCTTACGTTGGTCATTACAGGGTAACCCAAGTTTGCACGAATTTCCTAAGTGAATTTTAATGAATGTGGAACAAAAGCTTTCGCTCATCCCAACTTTTGCTGGTTCCAGGAGACTTGCTAAAGATCCTGGATCCCAACGTGCAGAACCTGCGGTTGATTATGGAAATCACCCAGTTCAAAACCGAGTTAGCCAGGAAGAGCACTCTGCAGGTAGATAACTTTGAAATGCCCTTTGTGGCTACCTGAAGAAGCTTCACTGATGGGCATTCATTCCAATTCCAGTCTCCCCCTGGCGTCTTCTGCCCATCAGCGATATCATCCCCGGCACCATCCAAATACTTCCCCGATTTGGCCGACCAATTCTCCGTCACCATGGAGACGATCTTAAACGACAGAAGCAGCATCGTCTACGTTCACGTAATGTTTCATTGCACAATCTCGCATTAGGAGCTTCCTAGCGGTCGCATTTTCACAGTTGGTGTCTCGTTTTCTCCAGCACCATTACGACTCTATCGAGAAGCTGGTGGCCTACGAACTCCGCCCTCACCACCACGCGCCCACCGCACTGGCCCGGATTTACGACATCGCAAAACCCATCCGCTTCTACAGGATCGTGCATGACTTCCAGAGCGGCGTGCAATACATGATAGACGAACGAAACTGCAACTGCTCCATCACCTCCATTCCCACGGACTCCATCGACGCCGTCCTGGTGGATGACAGTAACGTCAGAATAAGGCATGCTAACGAACTGCTCAGCGCCGACAGGAACAGTTTCGTTTTCCAGGGAGTGGTAAGTGTTGCAAACAATTTCCAACATTTTTCAAACTTTCGCAAACAGTTTCTTGACTGGTATCCAGTTAGCGGTGAGTCCTCATAGCAAGTTCTTCAGTTCTCAAAGTGTTTCTGGTTAACTTTTTTAATTGTATTATTTCACCATGCCAGCGTACTATCAGAGGGATTCCGTGCGATGTTTGGATTGCTCAAAAGCCCAGCTCGCCCGATAGCCCAGTCTACTCCACCATCGAGGTCTACTTCACCTTGGTAAGACCAGAGTCCTTAAGTATTGGTTTGAGGGTTGACACTGATGCTTTTGACAGCATTCAGGTGCGATGGTTTCACGTATTAAACATAGCGGACGAAACGTCGCATGACCAAGATGTAATGAACGCAATGTCGCTGGCAAAAGTTTGGAAACAAAAATTGCCTCTGGAAATTTCCTGATGATAACCTGCTGTAGCTAGGAATTCTGGCTAAATTGCATTTTATTAAAAATTACATGCAAGTTAAAATTATTACAAATTAACCCTGCCTATGAGCTGGGTTAATATTTCCCAGTGGTTAACCCATGGTTAACTGCTAACCGTTTTGCTTAACATCTGTAGGTGCATCAAACCCTTCGCGGTGTTAACATCCCCCAAATACACTATCATATCTTGATCACACCAATGTAGCGTTCAAAACGGTGAATTCTTGTTTCTTCGAATTTTAGGACAACTGGACTGTCGAAGTGGAAGTCTTGAACCGAGAACGACAAGTGCCTCTTGGCTTGACCATCTACACGGCAAATTCAGTAGGTGTCAGCCAACCAACCACATATCTTTGTCTGTGCAAAACTAGAATGATCCTGGGGAATTCAAATTGACCAACAGAATACATGAACCTGTTTCCAACTAATCATGCCAGTTCTGTAACATGTCATGTAGCACAAGACATGTTACAGATCTCTCATTGATTGTGGCGCAGTGCCATTCTAGTTTTTTACTGACTAAAGTTACTTTAATAACGAGATAAAGAGTTTTAACATAAGCAACGTCTCCTGCTAATCACGGTTTAGCAAACAGCAGAGAAATTTAGCAGCGTCCAGCACACTTATTACTACGGTTACAGCTTGGGGCATCCGAGTTGGGGAAACTTTGATATTTCCGTATGTTTGTCCCGAATCGACCGCCTTTTCTTAATCCTGACTTTGAAAGGTAAGAAGCTGACTGTCTTCTGCTTGATGCGAATGAAAACTGACTAATTGTATTTTTTACTCTTCTAGTTTCCTATGCAGATTTGGCCAGATACAATTTAGACGTTGCAGAAGATTCTATACGGCGAGGCATTGCTGGGATTGCGAGTGTTTCGCCACTTAGAATCACAAACATGTTTGTCAGTACCAACCGAGCAATATCTTTTAGAAATTTTCCGGAGTTTTACATTTACATACAGATTTCGTACAATAAATCCCATCTTACGCAAGATACTGATTTCCGGCAATTCTAAGCACCTCATTGACAACCATGACATTTTTTGAGGGAAAGAAAACACCTGTTGTGACAAAATAAGCGTCTGTTTCAAAACATTAACTTTCATTAAAGTACGTCATACAAAAATCAGTTGCCAAAATATTAATTGTGAACTTAGATTACGATTCCATTACATATTTTTTGTCTTGAATTTAGAGATAGTATTTTCTATTGATATCCTAGAAAAAAAATTGTACATAATAGCAAATTATACAATTTGTACCACAGTTGAGCTTTAAAAAAACATTCATTGGATCTTTCAGACTGGCAGATCTCAAGAAGATGAAGTTGACGTTTGGTTCGTGCTTTTGGAACGACCTGACGTCACGGGGAACGTCCCAAACGCCAGACCGCAGATTTACATGGCTGAGGCCTACAAGATACTCTTAGATTTCGTGGAAAACCACGAGGTTATCATCAACGTGGAGCTCACTCGTAAAAAACGCATGGTTTGGAAACGTTCCTGTATTTTCACACTCTCTTTGATAGACTATTTCAATGCAACGTGGACTTATTCCAATTCTATGTTGTGCTTTTAGAGAGTTTACATAAAGCGAGGATCTTTGGAACGAACTAGGGAAGCCCTCCATCCCAATACTAGGCACAGAGGTTTTAGATACCTCAAAGCTGGATACACCGCGGGTAAGGGGCTCATTTGTGCAATTGTTTTTCCCGCCAGAATCGTTGCTCATTTTGGGTCGCTTCTTTGCAGGTTCAATGGCCGGATTGGGCTTCTCCATGGCCATTTTGGGCACCTGTGTTGGAATATTTGTGGGATTTTTGCTCTGGAAGCGAGGCACCGGTATACCCTACCACGTGCACCACTGAACAGTTCTGTTTTCTTGCCAGTGCCACACATTGCATGACGTTGGTCCGTTTTTTAAAATTGATGTAAAATTATTGTAAATTAAATTGGTATTGCGCAACATATGGGACCAAACAGCGATTTTCAGATAGCATACGGTTGAAAATGGTTCAGAAAATCAAAAAAGAATATCCCGCCTTTTTTTAAAGAAACAAGCAATCCAAAAAGCAAATTATAAAAATGATAATAATAAAATAAAATTAGGATAATTCTTACCATTTTCACTCTGTTATAGGTATCCCGAGCAAGAAAACATGTGGTACGTGACACGCGAATTTATGACATGCCCATTTTTACTACTTTTAGTAATTAACATTTTGTTTACCGAACTACAGTAGGTACACAAACAAGCTGGTTAATACATTTGTTGTTCACTGCCTCGCCGTTGAATCGCAATAAACTCTGGATCCAATTTCTGCAGTCGCATGCTTGCGTGTCAGTATCGAGTTACGCAATTATATTTTGACCAGGGGCAGAACTATGACCTTCGAGATTGAAACTAGGAACTGTCATGCAGTTTATTGTCGGCTGACTTAACCGGCGAATTCCTCATCTAATTCACAGACATTAACGATATTGTTTCATTACTCAGAATGTAATTCTTGAATGAACCGCGAATCTGTAATGCTTACTAACTGTAAATGTACACCCGATGAAGACTTTCGTCCCTATTTGAAATCTACTGCGAACTCTGCCGAAAAAAAATTGCTTGCTAGTTTATAGCCTTTTAAGTGGTTGGTTTAGTTAACCATATTTGCATAACTGAAATTCCGCTGGCCGCCCGGTTGGCACATATTTACATAAATTAGTATATAATTAGTGAAAACTACATTTAGAGTTTAAAGCAGACCTTACACGATCATTAGTAAATGACATTAACGCCAACGATGACGTTACCTAATGTCATTTCCAATTATCATTACTCCTTAACTACCTGTCGGCCGTACAAGATCATGTCAAATCCCCATCAATACTGACAGGCATTCCATTTCAGTTTACCTTACACGATCGTTAATAATGTTATTCTCAGGTAATGACATTAGTAGTGATCGTGAAAGGTCCGCTCAAGGGCGACCCTACACAATCAATAATACGGCCAATACCAGAGTGATAAAATCCACGTAGTACTCGATTATTCATCGAAAAAACAGTTGTAACATGAAGATAAAGACGAATTCACCGAGGCAAATTATTTATACAGTATCAAGATTAAAGATCGGATTTCTGAGTATTAATCACACATGTTTGTTTTTAAATTCGCTCACACTTATCGCAGACGATAAAGAGATCGACCTTTAAGGTGGCAATTAGTACAGCGTCACAGTGTTTATAGTCAAATAAAATGTTCATAGGGTACGTATTGCATTCCCCATTGGCCAAGTCGATTTAACGACTTTTTGTTTCCTTAATAAGTAACCATGCGAAAAAGACTACCTTTCTAGGTACTTTTCGAGTCAGAAAACCGATAAGTACTTTTCATAGCCCACCATAAAAGGCGTAGAGACCCCATAATGGTTTCAGGCGACACCAGCTCTTTTCTTGTTCTGGTTGCTTGGGCTGGAATCCGTATCTGCAAACGCCAGGCGAAAGCCGGATCAATAGAGCGCGTGCTAGCGAGAACAGCCTAGGTAGAAGCAGTATTTACACTCGGTAATATTTTAAAATCGCTCTCTGACACGTAGATATGCGGGATGCCATCAAAAGTGTAATCGTGTGCAGGTTCTTATAAAGTTCGTATAAGGAGCTTATGTCTATGCGCTGGAAATATTCGTGAGGTTTACTTTCCGTCCATTTGAAATGGGAAAAAATAAACGTCTCACGAATAAATGATGTTACAGACACCTAATCGATAGCATCAAATTGGTCAGGCCGAAGCGAGAAATCCGAAAAATGGGCTCCATGTGTAGCGATGAAAACGGTGGCTGTGGTTCAAGTTACACGAGGGATTTTTAAAAAGCCAGCTTAATATATCATGTTGATAGGGGACTTTTCATAGCGGCAACCAGGTTGTAAAAGAAAATCGTACATGTATCACGGAAGAAGAGAATGGGAAGTGTAAGATCGAATACAAATAACACGCGTGAAAATAGTCTCCATAAAAGCGAGCATTGCAGAAATATTCGATCAAAACGTAAGTGGGTGTTATATGAGAGAAATTAAGATGCGAGATAATTTTCGAATAAATTGGAAGAAAATGTAAGGAGAAAAGCTCCCAAGAGTGAAAAGCTCCCAAGAATTACAATTTCTTACAATTGTTGAGTAGCTGTTAATTTTAATTTCCTTTGAAAATTGAATGCAAGTAAGCTGATATTTATTTTTATGTCGAACATGCGCGCATTGAATTCAATCAATCTGTACGGGGGGAAAACATTTCGTTTTAATGCACGGAAATGTCAACCCATTTCTTTCGATTTATCGTGGTTTCATCACGACATGCTTCATTCACAACTATAAATTTAAAATGCATTGTAAATGTTCTAAACGCAGAAAAAGAGGCCGGGGAATGGGCCAAGGACTTGAATGAATAGTTACAACTGTTTTTCGAAGTGTCACTAGTACATTTTCTTGATAGCTTTGCTGGGGTGGAGTTTATTGCCTCAAACATAATCACAAGGACGACAAGGTGTAGCTATAGGAGCAATAAAAATGCAAATTTCTCCCAGAGGAATATCAAAGAACCACCTTAAGCTAGGATAAAAACCATACACGATGCCCTCTTAAAGTCGTACCTCGAATTCTCATAAATTAATTGGTACTTTACCTACTCCCACACGTTCCTTGAGGTATATGCGGTATACCAACCGCATATGCGTTTTACCAGAAAATTTAGATGATATCCAGAAAAAAATGATGGCTATTAAAATTTTACAAAATCATGCAAAGCGTTATTCTTATTCAAGCTGGTAGATCTATCATTTATATTTTATATTTATACGCTTTACAGTAGGCCTACTTACCATTTTTTGCAGGAAAAGGAAACGCTATATTATTGTCAATTTCGTAAAACCTGTATGCTCTTTAAAGTTCGTCCCAAAAGGATTCTCACCATGCAAAAAAACTTACAGTATTGCTTCAAATACTCGTTATTGTATCTAAAATTATGGTTTCCCGCACAACATTTGTCGTCCACTAGGGTCTGCGTTATTTTTATTACATGTATTTAAAAATATCTCGTTTATTTATAGACAAATTAAATAAATTTGAAGAAAAAAACCTATTCGTCCGCCTGTAACCGGTCTTCCCAGCAATACAGCCTCCGAATTTTTTTAAAAGGTTTTTCAAATTTATTAAATTTGCTATAAGTAAATGGGACATTTTCAATGATAAAAAATGAAATTTAGCAATTATTTTAAGCAAAAATTGTGAGAATTGTTTTGCATGGCAGGAATCCTTTTGAGTCGACATTAAGTCATAGCAATGCACAAAAGGAATGTGTACAATGTACATGCATAGCCTTAACCTCTTGTAGCGTACATTTTCACTTGGTTTTCAAACGTTGATAAATAATGTCAATACTTCGAAACAGTAACAGGTTTAAATTGTGTTTTATGCATTATTCTGTCATTAGGGAAGAGCTTTTGCTACACAGATTGTAATGATTTGTTTCCAATGTCATGCATGACATGAGCTGAACGTTTCTGCTTCATTACTTTAACGTTTTGTTATACATGTATAAGCAAACTAATATTTCCAATATAGGTATTTTGTTCAGCCAGCCACAAAAGCAGTCGTCCAAGAGTACATGTCAACGCGGCTTGTCAAGCCGATTTGCACAATTCACATTCACCAGCCAGTCAAACAGCCAATCGATTTCCAGTAATCGTCTAATAGCGATGCGTGACGTCAGCTTCTCAATAAGCCAACACGAATTCATCACGTTTTTTTATCAAATAAGGGGACTTAGTTCAATGATGAGCAAAACTGATGAATCCTGAACAAAGAAATGCGTGGTTTCATGGGCAATGTTGGAGGAAGTCCTGAAATTGGAAAACTAATGCCTGGTATGCGTGATCATGCTTACCTTGATCATGGATAGCGATAAGAAATTAGGCAGGATCGCAGAAAACAATCAATAGGTACTTCAATTCTGGTGTTGATACAAGGTTGCCGTCGTTGAATGCGCACAGTAGTTGGTCTACAATAAATCCTGATGACCGAAATATCTATGCCTCATTTACGGTTCCATAGGTCCTGATCCTACATCCACACTTACAAAAGTGGTCAACATAATGGATGGAGATCTTGTTGCGATTTGTGATCAACATCTCAGGTTGTAGGATGATTCATGCAATGTGAAGGTTCCGCATTGACTATACCATATCAACATTTCAAATCAATGCATAAGAGTTATTAATACAGTATTTTGAAACAGATTTATTGAGGACCAAAGAATTGTGTTTTTTCTATCCATTTCAACAGTGGCCATACGATGACATCTTTAAATATGCATGTTCCAAAAACGCTTGGCAATTTCGTACAGCATAAATTTGTACACATATTTAGTGGCAGTTTCGACATGCATCCTGCATTTTTTTGGCTAAGCACCTTTAGACAAATAAACTGTAGAAAGGTTCTTGTTGTATATCAAGATAGCACACTTGATAACTTAAGGAAGGCGATGGCTGATTGGCTAATTTGCCTGCCTTGGTGTCAGGGATGCTCAAAATGTTCAAAATTTTAAGTTACTAGGATTAACTATTTACAAAATTACAAGTACTATAAATTGAAAAATAACATTTTGGAATGCAATAGACGAAAAATAAATTTAAATATTGTTAATGCAATTACTCAGTATAACTCGGAAAACGATCTGGCTTATGGAATAAAATTCCAGAATATTAAAGTTATAATATTGAATCAAAATTGTGAAACTTACAAGTACTCATTCGTAGCGTCATATCAAAAAAAGAATAGTTTATTTTATACATTTTAAAACATTAAATATCGCTATTGCTAACATGTTTTACAAAATCCGCGTTTCTTGCCAAAATAGGATAATTATGTTTTGCTCATGTTACATACAGTAACACTGCATTAATTTTTAAATCTACGAATGAGGAAAACGATACTCAGTTTTCAATCGGGTAATGGAAGTTTGTTGATTGGTGAAGATTAATCATTATTCAAGCCGCGTTGAGTTTCGATGCCATGAGCATATGGCAATAAATTTATTTTTAAAAGCGTAGGAAGATGCCAAATTTCTTCTCTGTAATAGCAGCATCCCTATATTGCAACGAGAAGTGAAGCTGATACTCTACACTGCCTGTAGAGCCAAATAATACAAGTTCCATCAAGCGTAATTGCGAATGAAAGGTTTTAATTGAAATAAATATAGCCATTTTAGGTTACATTCATGAGATTTTTATTTGTTGAATTCGGAGGACTGTACTCCGCGTGTATATCAATTGTAATTAAAAGTAATGTGAATCGACACAATATTAGAAAAGATGTTTTAATTTATCTTACCTGTAAAGGGGCTAGACATTACAACGCCTCCGCAAAAACGAAAACGTTGGGAAACTTTGCTTCTAAAATATCATACTGCATAGCAAGTAACTTCTGTGACACGCTTTTATGGTATCTCGGCATTGTTGCCCTCCCGCTTCGCTGACGAATTGCAATTTTCTTTCGCGTTGTTATTTAGAAAAGCTGTTGCTTTGTCTCAATATTTCCAGGAGACACTAGTGGCTGTCAACACCACGAATTCCTTTGTTCCTTGACTAACGAGAGAAAAGCTTCTTATCCAATATCCATACTTAGGTGCAGCATCCTCCTCTTCAGGCGAACGATATGTTTTGTCCACAAGCCCTTATCAGTTCTCCGTCCAGTACTTTTATTATATAGACAGGACAGCCGAATGATAAGGGATCGTGACAAACGAATTTGTTTTTCTCGCCAATACAGTGCTTTCTAGAAGGTTTTGTGCAGTTAACTGAAACAAAAAACAAACAGTGTATTTGTTTTCGGGCCATTATCAAGAAACCCAAAAGACTTTCACAAAGCTACCAAAAATACCGACGTGCAACAATGAGCGCATGCCAGATATGTCCTCGAAACCTGGCTAGCCTGTTTGATTGCAGAAAGTCCGTAGCTAGCTAGGAAATTAATTCCTAAGCATTCTCATGGATGGGGAGATCAACATATTATAATATTATTTTTTCTCATGCATTTACGTCTAACATGTATACATGTATAATTACACATTTGTGATTGTCCATGTTTTGATTCAAGCAAGCATTCATCATAGAACTGCAATTTCATCTGATCCTCAAAAACTCCCCTCAAAACCCCCCCCATGGTAAGTCGCTGCCAAGTCTACTTAACATTTCAGCATTTTTGAGCTGCGGATATGAAGTACTATCGATTTCTGAAATGAAATGGATGTCTCGATTTAATAACGGCCCCCTATTGAAATTTAAACATCAAAAACAATATTTACTATCTTTAAAGATGCAAAAATTGTGATTATTTAACCGTTCATAACGAACAGTAGCTATACGGAGGTCATATCTATAATTGGAAAATATCAACAACTCGTTGCCTAGCTGGGAGCTATAGATAATTTCCATATCAATGAAATGAAAGCCTGTTGGCCTTTAATTACTTAATATCACACACACCATTTCGAAGGGGAAATGTATCCGTGAATACATAATATTTACACTGCACTGAACTGATGCATTTCATTTATCACATAAATAGGATTACCTAGATTGTGTAAATACCTGCTAGCCAATTATAAGTTACACATGTTTCGCTATTGATAATTCCCAAAATATCTGCATGCGCCATGTGCAACTGTGTCTTTCATACAAGAGTTAAATAAACGGCTTCATGTTTTTAATAGCTCCGTGGACTTCAACAGATTTTTTTTTATAATTTTGACGTGCACGTCTAACTTGTAAGTCTACTTTTTACTTTATTATACATGTACAATGTCTTAAGCTCGTTTTATTTCAGGAACTTCAATAGGCCCACTGAGCGGGGGGAAATGGAAATTCAAATCACGGTCGATAAAAAACGGAAGGTTTGAAATTTCCGGTTTTTAGAGGAGAATTGGAATATGATCTAAACAAAATGCATGAAATCTAGATTCATTTTCGTGCATATGATACTTGCATTTTTCGGTTTAGGAAGTTGCCGAAGGAGAAGAAGGTGTTCAAGACGGAAAAATTAAACCTACATCATGCAACGCTTAAAAAAACACCTCAATGCTAACACTTCTAATTGAAACTGCATTGTTGTTTAACTCACGCGTATTCATTTAACTCATAATTTATCTTCCTGGTTTCTATCCACATTATTAATTCATAATATTATATGCAACAATATTATTAATTTATTACTTAATTATATTATATTTATTTAACTAGTTATATTAACCAGGAATAGTAGCCATAAGGGCATTAATTTCATTCGAGCTTTCATCTTGTCTTGTCTAGTCAAATAAAATCCCCTGACTTTCCAAAGTTTTCCATGTTAAGGAAATTATTTACCCCATCGACCTTATAATAAGTGAAATCAACTTGCATTTCAATCAGGGTTTGCACATATTGTCTAACTTGGTCCAAGGCTCGGAAAAGGTCTTTTTAGGGAACCAATCTTCGGAAAAGTATACACTGTAGATTTTTGTGTGTGCTAGAGTTGCCCTAGAAGAGCTACGGAAACTTAAGAAGTTTTTATGAAAACACTAGATCACCAATAATATACTTTAGAATAAATTACCGTACAAATTTACCCTGATTTGCCTGGGTTAAGTTTATATTTTGAAACAACTTAATGTACGTTTCACATAATA
>JAQIXS010004557.1:0-14800 GCA_034700785.1 Rossiulus vilnensis
TCATTTGGTCTGAGGCTATAGCATTTCATTTACTAAAGTTATAAGGAATAATTGGATCGTCCTAAAACTTTTGTCAGGCACTGTAAATGAAATTTTTGGATAAAGCCATATAGGCTGTGTACGTGGCCATGTATAGAAAATATTCAATGTTCTACTGAAGAAAATCTCATTACTAGTCACTTACCATAAGCAAATGTAATACATGCCTAAAAATAATGTAATAAATAAAATTTTAACTTGTCTGTTATTGTATCATATTTTTCAGGCGTGGACATACTGTCACGTACATGTATATCTTCATTTATATGTATGACCAAATTGGTAAATATGCTGACAAATTTGGCCATACAGAGGAATGTAAAAGCTTCTGTGGATATACACTGTACATGTATATGGACGTATTTGTGGACAATATTTACTTTTCCACTCGAGAGACAGTATATAAGGTGTTTTTAAATTGATATAATTAAAATATATTCTTAAGTCATCGAAGATTCATTGATTTTACATTTCCAAACCCTTCAGATGCACTGAATACGTGAAAAAACGAATGTTCTGTTTAGGCTGCTTGTCTTTGACTAATTAACCGGTTGGATGATTTTTAGTGTCAGTGCCTTAACTTCTGCTTAACTATAATATGCAGTGCTGACTTCCTACATCAGATTCTTGTACATTGCACGTAAAACTGCTGCCGTTTCAGAGAGAATGCATTTTTTTCTGTCGTGGCTCTTGTGGCGTTTTATCTTCAGCGAGGCATGCGTTGCATCCAGCTGGTCTATTTATCACCACACCTGGATGTTATCGAGTTGTCATACCAATGCAAATGATGGGCGTGCGCCAGGCAAGTCGGCAGAATTTGTCATCTGACTGTACAAATCGCGCCCTTCAGTCCTTTGAGATTAGCAGCGTTTTAACGGCTCGTTTGCTGTCTGCAATTCCGGTCACGTTCTTAAAACAAGTTGCACCTCTTCGCTGTTCATCGCAAGCTGGAAGCGCGATCGCTGCACAATCCTCCTATAACCGTTTTCCCATCCGGTCATTTTCTGCACTGAGACTAATTTCGTATTTTTTATGTTGAGTGAGATATTTATGCGTTGAAGCTAAGTTCGTGGCCCATCAATGTTACCCATGCATCTCCTGAAAGTTTCTTAAGAGTTCGAGCTAATTACTTATAGGAAGAGCTGTGGCGGGGACCAATGTTTACCAATGTTGATGTCCACTCAACAATAATTCCAGGTATCGATTTAAGTCGATTTGCTAGTGCAGTTGTAGGTTTCTGGTAGGAAACTGTTTTCCTAGCATTGTATTCATTATTGAAAAATAGGAATTGTATAGTTATAACTAAGGTTAATATCAAGTATAGAGTGAAAAAATCTGTAAAATAGGTTTTTCCTAAAGTTTTTTCATTTATTACTCACCTCTTGTTTATTATCGTCCGAATTGGGCAACCATCGCCATGACGTTGTTAATTTATTTCATCCAATATGACGCCATACTTGCTGTTATTTGTTGTTCCTAGCGTGTCATTCCGTCATTCACTATAAATAGCTGTATGGCCGTATAATATGGTATCAAACTTGAATCCACGATGTCATGTCTTTGAACATTTAAACTTTTAATTAATATACAATTAAATGGACCGAAAGCAAGGCCGTTGTTTTACACGTGGCATACATTTTTAACAATCAACTCGAAATGACTTCTGTGACAGTTTGGTAACAGTTCATTACACGCCATTATATAATAATGATGTCATCATGGGTCAATCCAAACAATAAATGGCATCTTTGCTTAAAATGACTGACAAATGAATCTACTTAGTATTTAGTGACGTCTACTCTAGTCCATGATTGTCCTATTTATATGAATAATCTCTCCACGTCCACCCACGGACATCCTTCACGACCAGTTCCCAAGCGATTGCTAAATTCCATTTTCGAGCGTTCCTGCAAAAATGCTAATCCCAAAGTGAACGAATTTCCTTTCGATAATTAATTTCTTCGATGCACTTCCTCCGTATTCCGCTGTTGACGATTGCGAGCGATCTTCGTTAAAAACCTAGTTTAATAGACAGGCGAGTTGATGGAAGTTTGTACCGTTGCACTGGGAGTGTGAAACAACGTGGCAAAATTGTACTCGTAATTGATGGATGATCGATAATGGCGTCTCGTTGTCGTATTTAGAGCGCTTTCACGGCCATCAAAGGCAAGACGGCTTTTGTTTTTACCATCTAATAGTCTGGTCGTGTCTAAGAAAAGCGAAAAGATCTCTTTTGTTGCACACTCTTCGGGCTCTTGTTTTTATTATGGACACGGAACGAGCGATGAAAATTGCAATCTTCGCTCGTCAACTGTTATTGCATTGAGTGATCTTAATGAAATAGATCGAATCAAGGCCTGGGCTCTCTCCCTCTCGTCTCCGAAATAACTCGCGCGCAGCCCACCTCAGCAACCTTCTTGACGTGTCCGGGAATCCGAAAGCTGAAGCATCGGTTGGAAAGATTGCTCGCTCTCATATGCGCAATCGAAATTTGATTTGAGAATTTGTCAAGTAAATCAAATAACCCAAAGGGCATGTTTAGGGCTTTAAAAGTTTTCTATCGGTGCTTGCGCAAATATGACTGCGAGCCCTAGGCGTGTGTGGTCCGGGAGTTCTGGAGCACTGCAGGTTCCGTCAAAAATCCAATGATGGATATCACCAAAATGCTAAGCGACTTGTGTTTTGATTGTTTTCCTGGTCTTGTTGAGAAACTTGACAGAACTTCACATGGACACCGTATGAATGAAAATACGCTAAAATTCAATATGCACTCAAACCCCTTTTTCGAGATGACATTTTAAATGTTTTCAATTTTAAATTGAAACAGGGTTCCCATTGACCTGGAAAACCTGGAATGTTGTCAGGGAAATAGGAGCAAGCTGAAAAAGTCAAGAAAATTTCAAATTTGTATGCGAAAGTCAAGGAAATGTTCACTAGATAAAATGCCAACCTCAACTACCCACTTGTACAATAAAAGGAAATCTTTTATTTCCCATGCTACATTCAAGTTTTGAAATAATGAATGAAAATACCAGTAATTGGTAAATTTTGTCTTCATATCATTCTAAAAACATTTGTGGTAAATTCAAAGATTTTTTTCTTCTAAAAACCTGGAAAAGAGAGAAAATGTAGCGTATAATTTCGTTGAGAACCCTATTGAATTTAGAAAATTGACTAAAAAACTGCCACGAAATTTTGGACTGCAGTTTTCCTTAATCCGGTCAAAAATTTGATCTGATGGAAATCAATGTAAATTTCTGTTACTTTCAGTTGGGTGCTTAGAAATTAATTTCTGATCTAGTGTTTTTAAAACTTTTGATGCCTTTGTTCTCCTTCAATGCGTTCCAATATGGATTCAGGAAAGATGATACTGGGGATTTCAATGCTACCTTGATGGACGCTATTTACATACATGTATAAAATTTTCAAGAAAAAAGCTAACATATCATGTTTCCCTTTCATCATATGAGAAGGAATGACCCATTACTTCAGGTGTATACTGACTTGTTTGATATATACATATAAGATTGCATGACTGTTTACGTGCTAGCATTTAATGCTGTTTGCGCAGTAATGGTTGTTGTTGATTGTTGGAATAGCAACCGTGAATTGTTCGTCGGTATCGCCTGCAAAGTTTCGATTTCAGATGTTACAAGCCTTATTGGACAGAAAACCCTAGCAATTGTATATAACCTGACACGGCTTAATGTGGCTTTTGTGACACCAAGTGCCAATCAGTTGCTGCGCTCCCTCGATTCTTCGCTGATTTGTGTAGCGCATCAGGAAAGTGGAGCCTAACCGAATTATGGAGAGCGATGGCTCTCTGATGTCCGGCAAACGACGCCGGGCAACATGTGTATACCTGCATGTGTAGTCCCAATCTCTATTAAAATGCTGTTGATTTCTCTCTCGCCGTTTTTCTGATGATAGCCCAATTTGACCTATTGACAAATTGACCAACGCAAATTGGGGACGATGACCGAGAAGAACGGAATCAGTGTTCATTCTTTGTCCACCTCATTGAGGAAGGACTTCTAAAGTATCAGGCTCACAATTGTTAGCAAGGCAACATTAATAGATTTCTGGAAGGACGAGGACTAAAAGAAAAGTACCTGGATGTACAATCTTAAATGTGAGACTGCCCAGCTTCTCATTTCTAATGTCAGCTGCTGTGAAATGTTTACTGCAAGGTTCCCACTGATCTAAAAAACCTGGAAATTGTAAGGGAGGTAAAAATAACATGGAAAAGTCGTCGAAATTTCATATTTTCATGCAAAATGCAAGGAAATTTTCATCATATAAATTGTGATGTTCTCAAATGATTCGTTAATTGATACTGCTCAAAAGAAGTCATCATTGAAAAGTCAGGGAAGTTAAAACTTAATTTCGCCGGGAACCTAATTACCTACTTTTCAGTATACAATAATTACGCCACAGCAGCATGGAAAGGATATTATATTTTGTATGCAGTACTTGTTAGACAGAATAACCATAGTGTAGTATAAAGCACTGTTTTCTATGATTATTTTTTATATTTTGGATTTTTCACTGTGTATTTAAGGGATGCTACTTGGATTTCATCTATTTAACTCGAATCGGATGTTATTTCCTTCATGCACTACCGCTCCTCATAACTGTGCCACTGTGATTTTTTTTATCACTTTTGAAACAGGGAGGGCTTGATTAATTTTATTTCTAATTCTTGGGAGCCATTTAACAGCTGTCAACGCATTTTAGTATGCTTCGATGCAACTCGACTCCTGTTGCACGCATCACTGCAAAGACAGTACGGGTGTGAATTGAATCATCGTGCCTCAAATCACTTGGACAAAAGATTCAAGTTGGCGAGCCGTTGAAAGATTACAGGCCATGTTCTATTGTTCATGTCAATTTGCGAAATGGCGAACCCTCTGCGGGTCACTTTGGGTCGCTGGTGTCAAAGGGTTAAAGCCAAATGTTGGATCAGATATCAAAAGGGACAAATCGACTCCTGTTGAAGGAAAGACTGTCGGGAGACTGCCTCATCGTTATAACTCCTAGACTCGATATTTTAAACTTTGTAGTCGTATTGGTTCGCTTGTTAATGGCGAAATTTGATATTGGACTATACCTCATTTTTTAGAATACGTATTTGAGATATGTTAAATTTTGTTTTATATCGAAAACAAGTTTGCTAAAGATGTGTTTTTGGTGTCTTTTGAAGCATATATCGATTTTAGAAGGGATGCTATGGGTTCTTCCTATTACCGGCATGCTAGATTGGGGACTGTTTTGTAATGCCAGTATCAAATGTTTGGACTAGGGACCTTTCAAAAATAACGTTATCATAAAATCGCCTATTTTGTGACCTCCGCCGACTAGTTATCATTTTCTATACCACTCCCCCACATACACTTATAATGCATCTCTCACAATTTCTGGTTTCAATAATAATATTTAATTAACCAAACAGTTAAACCCAATCCAAAAGAAAGCCCACCATACAAAAAATCCACATTTTTCTTCAAAGACTTATTTCATAAATTTATTTTCTCTAGAGTAGAATAGGTCGTACATTAGGGTCTCATTTATTTGTTTTTTAATAATTTAAAAATGTCAGTTTTATTTCTATAAAAAAATTAAGTCAATTTAAAAAAAAAGGTTATGTTACCGCCCGAAACGGGTATTCCCAGCAATGCAACTTTCGAAGGAGGTTGCATAACGTTTGTTTTTCTCCAGGTTAAGTTTTTGTCGTTGAAATAAACGAGATATTTTCAAATTATAAAAAAATATCTTAGACTTTAGATTTAACGGACGAAAGAACTAAACTAAACATCGACTACGCCTATATAAATTGTGAGTCTGTTTTTCAGATCTACTACATAAATGTTAAGTTTTTAATTTTGGTTTTTCAACCTTAGAGATTGTTTATTTTTTAAAAAAACAATTTGTGTAAATATTTCGTTGATTAAGAGGATGATCAAGTTTGTCTGTCGTCTCATTGACAATGTTGGCGAATTCTTTTTAAGAAACGAGATGGGTATCTTGAAAAACATCTCAATTTAATGACGTCGTTTGGAGCACCTATGTTGCGATGGGATTGCTCAAGTCGATATATGTAGCTTGAGCACAGCAACAAATATCCAAGAAAGTAGCAATGGATCGTTGTTGATCTTCAAAAAAACTGATCAACACGAATCCAAGAGTAGGGATCTTCAAGAAATGGCGAAATTTCACTTTGTCACGCCAGGTTGATGCTCCACGCAACCGTGATTCGTGGTCTTTGGAAATCTTTTTGGGTTTAAAAGGGCGAGCTAATTTCTTAAAAATTCCCTCTCTTTGCGAAGTGTTAGTCGACCCCGAGCCGACACGGCAGTACGCCCGACTTAATTGTATATATATTGGCTCATCTGAGCATCGATTCGTCCCGCTTCAGATGCCGGTTAGCGATTCGAAAATATTTCATTTGATCGGAACACGTGTCACTTTAGGTGGTCGGCCTCCGATATTGAAAAAGCTCGAAAAACCAAGGAAGGAAAGCGTGGAGCAACGTGACGTGCAAGGGATGAACGGCAGAGATGAAAAAGGCTCCTTCGTCTTGTTCATTAAGAAAGACATCAACTACAAAATGCTCCGATGAAGATTGCTCGTTGGAAGCGTCTTCCGGTTGACGAAGCCGCCATTGTTTTGACACCCTGATGTGAAACGGAGCAAAAACAGTTCGCCAAGGCGCTCAAGTAACAATAGCAACTAGCGACCCAGTGCTGGCTGGGATTGGTGTTTAATTAGAAAAGCTTTCCAATTAGGGTAATTAGAATTGGGCTGGTTGACGAGGACGTTCCAGCGTATATTAGATAAGTGGCTAGGTGACGTTAAGTGCTCGCAAAACTGGGCTTTTTACCTTGCGGCCGTGCTTTCCTTCAAGATTGCTTTTGAATTAGCGTGCTATTTATGCTAGCACGACGTGTTATGACTAGCACGAGTTAACTATGAATATGATTAGTTATTTAATAATAATGGAATGAATTTCGGTGCTTGTTGGTCATTGAAAATTTGTTTCGACCTGCGAATAAAGGTTACATGTTTATAGGTCGTTTAAATCTTTGGAAAGTCATTGAATGAATCAATTATATATAACTTTCAATTCAACTCAGAAATGTGGCAGGGGTGAAAATCCATTTAATCTAATTTATTGTGCGTTTATCACCTGATCTGCCTAGTCACCAACAACTTTGACATTTTAGGATATTCCTATAATAGTTGCCACACAAACATTTAACGATCGATTTATTAACATTAAAGTAATTCGGTAAATATCATGAGACCATGAGTAGTTTGGTTTAATCATTGTCCAGCTGAGAAAAATACCAAAAGTGTTTGACGAAAGAATATAATGCTCAGTGTATTAATTCACCAATTACCAAATGTTCTTGAAATGTGGGTTTGCATGCTTAGGGCTGGTAGCGAACAAAGCAAGACAGAAAAAAACCCAACAATAACAATGTTGAGCACCCTGTAGCCTTGTCTGTGGCTAATAGCGAGGCCACATGTTTCACGCAGCACCTATGGGAATCGGCAAGCTTACGCCTTGGCACGGAATCGGTACTTAAAAATAAACTCAGGCTAAAGCAGTGTCATTTTAAGCAGCTGTGATCCGGGTCATTTTTGAAATTTCCATAGCTTGCCCCTTGAGGGCAGGCAATCAATCATAGCGCAAATGCTAAGTTAGCATGCTCCGCCGCTCGCTATTGAAGATGAAAATACTGTACCGTATACTGCATGTAGTGAAATGATCGGTCAGTACAGGGTATGCGAAATTGCATGAATTATTTTTTGTCACAATAGATACTCCTTCATGCACAGTACAAATGTATTTGCGTTGAGATGCTTTTTAATTCTATGTGTTGACTTATTTTTAATTTCCTCAAAGTGATGAAGAAATAATCTTTTGTTTCTGTGTGAAATGAACAATTTTAAGTCTAGAAATGAAATTTCTTAAATATTATGTTGGCAACTGTTTGTTAATGTTCTTGTCTTCCTGACTAAAAGGTTTTTCTAATAATACATCTTGAAAATTGATTTTACTCATAATATGATCGGTGGTGATGAACGATAGAATTGAAAGAAACAAACCTTTTTTTAAGCAGTCTAGTCGTGTGTGTTTTTCAATTCAATCGTAATAAATGTTGAATTTGGGCGATTTTTTTAAAAATGATTTAATGCGCTTATTTTAGATCTGGATGATATTAGTCATGCCATCTGGTTTCATTCGTATATGCTTTCCTTCACCCAAATGATTTTGATTCAAGCGTTTATACTAAATCGCACAAACGCCCTGGAGATTAGAAGAAAAAAAAACCACTTTTTTTGTGTACAAAAATAATTTTAAACGCGAACAACGTTTCTTTTTCGGCAATACATGAATGGCGAGCTTTGTTGCGCGGTAAATTAGCATACACGTTTTGAAAGAAACGTTTCAGAATGGTGTTTGTATTCATGCGCTGGTGCAAGTTTGAAAAATGACAGCTATTCTGCCAGAGGCAGTTTTGTTGACGCCCTCTGCGTACTTTCATCGCGGTTGATGAGGGTGGGTTCCCGTTTCATGTAATCCATATTAATCTCAGTTTCATACGCTTACATAAACTTTTGGTGGTGATGATAAAGACGTCTTTAATGAGCTGCTTTCTTTGCTTTTTTCTCTGAGGTTATTGTGCGACGATGTTTTCCGCTTTGTCGCAGTTTTTGTTGCCTAAAATAGCGCTGATTTTAACAACTCCAGCTTCCTTTTTTTTTTTCTAAAGAAAAACAAAACATCGAACGATTGGGCTTGGATTTTTCAGCTATAACTGAAATGGGTACCTGACGATGACGAATAACAGGTGCTCTTGAACGGCGCATCGGGGCATTGCAAAGCTTGAAATCTGGATTTGAGGAAGGAATTGGAAGATGGTATTGGAAGACGCTTGCAATTAAATTACCGAGCAATTGAAATCATCTTCTGCCATTAAAGACAAAGTGAAGTTGACAGTGTAATTGTTTTTGGGATTACTTGGGAGATTCGGAGAAATGCGAACAATTACTCTCGAAAGAACTGGGCGCGACCAATAAGGAGAAGAAAATAATGGACGTTTGAAATTCAGTCCAAAATGAAAACAGATAATATGGTCATGCATATGTGTTTATTGCTTCAAAATATGGAGATAATGCTTAAAATAAAGCACCTTGAAAACGTATTTTGTTCGGGTTGAACAGTAGTAGTATTTTGGAAATGTTAAGATATGCGCATCCATTGTTACTTATCACACTTCCGTCCTGAAATCCATTCCTTCCCACACTCTTGTCAGCACTTCTGGTTCAGTAAAGCCATGTCGTCTGCCTCGTGATGCCATGGGTTTTCTCCTCTGGCCTTTAAGGTATCCCGACTTCATTTCCTTCTGTGGGGTTATGTAAAACACCAGGTGTATGTGCCATTACTACCTGCTGATGAACTGATGCACAGGATTTGTGCGGCTGATTCGCCCATCACAACAGAAATGCTGGCCAGAGTGTGTAAGGAAATAGACTTCTGGACGGAAGTGTGCCATGTAAGAAAGGTTGCGCGCATTGAGCACGTGTAGTGGGTCTTCTATGAACTTGAAGACTTCCTCTTCCATCCAGTGTCTATCATTATTGTATACCAATTGTATCATTTCTTTATGTACACCCAGTGCGTATTTTGCCACCTTAAACCGTTAATACAGTTTATGTGCGCAAAACTCAGTGCATGTAGTAGGCTTACACGTTGAACACAATTAGTTTGTAGCTACACTGGAAATAGTTTTTGGTTTGTTTACTTGTATCCACAACAGCATGAAAATTAGACTTGCAATATGATATACTGAGATTTGTTATAACGTTTTTAGACTCATCCGGTATAGGGTGACATGCTTAAAGTTTGTGAAACCCAGTGACAAGGGTTGCATTTCAACGAAAGCCAAGTAAATCCACTTATTCAAAGTCAGCTTTCGTTTTCGTCATCGCTTCGACGTGACACGATGACGTCACCTAATGTCGCTAAAATGACTGACTCCAGCAGCTGCTCGACGTTGAGTGAAGATTCAATTTTTCTGTTTTTTACCCCCTTCCACTATATTCAAGGTTCCTCTCACAGACTCATTCCACCTTCTTTACTGCCGAGCTTTTCCCCTTATTTTATCTTTCATTCAAATCATAAAAATTTTAATTAAAAGAGGCCATTAATTATTTTTGGCATTCGGAGTGGAGACGCTTAAGTATCTTTCGCTCTCGCTTTCTCATCGCTGCTTATGTACGACACTGTACTGTGCATTTGCGCAGTTAGGCTCCGGGCGTCGTAAATTTTCTTTTGTACGTGTATTTTGTGCCACATTCTCTGGAGCAGCAACAGCAGTAGCGGTGATAGGACACCCTCGAAGGACTGTTTTTCAAGCGCATCCACGAAGCATTTGCCACTCGGCTACTTTACAAATCGAAAATAAAATGTGCCAAGTAATTAAAAGTAAAGCTGTTAATGGCTGGGTGTAAATCAACCCGTAAACGGCTGTTGCAGCGCCTCTAATTAAGAAGGCCATAAACCAAACTGCATCTGCAATGGTATCATTTTTGCTAGTAAAAAAAACCGATTATTGATGTAAAGGATAAATTGGTGGAAAAAAAAACCAAAAACGTGTAGATTTAGGAATTATGGTTTTATTTTTCATTTGAATTTGGAAAAATTCTTTAGATGCAAATGACACTGATTATATCATCGAAATGCCATCATTTCAGGTGTTGGAGATGATTTTTTATGTAACGAAGAAGCCCAGATCTCGAGAAAATGGTGCTGTCGAACATCAACAATTGATTAACAAAAAATGATGGCAAGAATGCTTGTAGAGGGTTACCCACTGACTTAGAAAACCTTGGCATGTCAGGAAAGTATGAACAACTTGGAGAATTTTGAAAACTTTCACATTTTTATGCAAAAGTTAGGTCAGGTCAGGTTTTCGTCAGATATAATTCCCATAATCTCAAATGGTTATAGTTTATGATTTAGTTCAAAAGAGGGCTATCTATTCACTTATGCAATAATAGGGAATTCTCCGATTTTCCATGGCACAGTTTCAATTTTTCAAATGAATGAAATAATCAGTAATTGGCGAATTTTGTTTCCATTTTATTCTATAAAAAATTTTTGATTAAGTCAGGGAAATTATGCCAAAATCCTTAAAAATCAGGGAAAGGTTAGGGGATTAGAGAATTTCATTTTGATTTGATACCCTGTTGTAGCAATGGCTTAAAAATAATAGCTATATACCGGCTATACCAAAATTTCTTGACCATAGGAAGAATAGTGAAATAAACAAAAGCAAAACTGTATTCTATATTTTATATATTTTAGTTCTGCAAACCACAGTATCTGAATGAAATTGGCAATTTCTGTGAGTGTTAAAACAGAACAACCTGTAGATTATTATCATGTAAATGCTTTGTTTTTTCATCTTGTTTGAAAAAAAGAGAGTTAAGAGTTGCAATGCATATTTCTTTTGCTTATTGCTTTTGCTCCTACTCCAAATTTAGAATGTACTTAACGATACCCGATGCATACAATGGCAAAATAAAAATATATGTTGATCATACCTGTGTAAAGGTAGTGTCAAATTCATGCGTCAGTCAAACACTTCTGGGCATACAAACAAGTTATGATATGCCAATATTTGTGTACGTGAAGTATACGTTTTTAACCCAAATCCAGTGGCTGTAAGATTTCATAGAATCCGGGCGTATTTGTAATACGAACTGGAATTATTCGATAAGTTATTGAAACTGAAATTCGAGTCTCTCTTCGCGTATTGCTGACGCGTTTTACTCAGCGCTGTACGTTTCGCGAAAGCCTAGCATATCGCATTTTTAGAGTGCTATTTCCGACGCGAAATGTTATGTGTATCATGAGGGATTTGTAGAGGATAAAATTTCGACAGTGCATCCCATCTTCTGCCGTCATCACCTTGAGTGGCAAGGAAATTAGTGTCTTGGTTTTGTCGTAAAAGTTGCGCGTGTTTTCTCTCGCTTGGGCGTACATACATCGAGATATTAATCATAGATCTATTTGTAGAAACAACGTTCAGAAGCATAAAAAATCAGTGTCATTAGGTAAAAAAAGGCGCCACAGTGCCAAGAATTGCCCCCTTGAAGACAGGTCGTGCTTTAGAAGATGATACTACCCCAAAACGTTTCGAAATCAGAATGGTGGAATTTGGTGAAATTTGCCAACACCTCAGCACAATTTTTGGCCTAAGAATTTCAATATGGTGTTTTGGCACGACCCATCATAACAAAAGGTTGTACAAATTACGGTGTTGTTTACTTCCTGACAAATTGACACGTGTTTAATTTTACTTTGCCACGGACTGCAATGTGAAACCTAACTTAAAGGCCCGTCAGTCAGAAAGAAAGCACGCAGTTCTCACAACACTCTCGTGAACAGTTTTTGGGACGAAATCTCGACTTATGAAAGTAATCAGGAGCAAACGTGTCTGTCTTCCATCCCGAAAGACTCGCTGTCATCAATGCTAGAAGTTTTCAACATTTTGTTTTGAAATATACCTGTTGGGATGTCACCCTAATATACCAATTTTTTCCTGATCGCGATTGGTAGATTGGTCAATAAGACAAAAAATTGTATATTAAGTATGATTATCCAGGACCCTGACCCCTCGTTTAGTTTAATTACAAAACATTATCGAACAAATAAACTCAACTCATTTTTATCAATTTACTACATAAATTGATATCATTAGCAATATCTCAAGAACTAGGATCGAAGATATGATCCCCTTTCATATAGTGCCAAAATTTTCTTCTCAGTTTTGTGCGTGAACCCCATCATCTCCAGATACCTTTGCTGTAATTTACAAAATTGATGCAAAGGGCTGAAGTTCTTTAATATTTTGCCATAATTTATTTCCTAAAGCATATACACCAAATCTCTCATCAACTTCCGGGCTTCATAGACCTGATATTTTCACGTAATCGGGCTTATTCGGCTCTAGTTCTCACGGAATAAATAAACGGAATAAATTTGCAAATTTGCTCCAGTTTTGGTTTTTAGCAGCTGCGTTTGGCGTTATTTTTGGCAAAATCCTTTCAATGTGAACCGCTGATAAGGTACTAATGCCGTGCGCCGTAATGGATTCAATCCCAATAAAAATGCAAAGTCGTTTATCGTTGGATTTTGGTTATGAGAGATGCAAGGCTTAATAAATGTAGGCCCGAATAATTCTTTTGCTTTTTTTAAAAAGCTTGACTAAAAGTGTGCTGGGCTTGGCAATCGTTCGCAGGGTTTATTCAGCTACTTAATTATAAATTACAAGTAAGAGTGTTCAGACAACACGAAATTGCCCAAAGGGGAATTGCAGCGTGAAGACAAATTTGTGCTGGCACGGAACAGCGTATAAATAATTTTATCAGACGCCAGATAAAAATGTAAATAATAAATGAACACCCATTTCGAAGTGGAAATAAATTTGAATTAATTCGCCTTCGCTTTCAACCTTCATTTGGGATTTATAGTGAACACACACTTTTTCTACGCACCTTATATACGGTATGTTTGCCAACGGAAATTTCTCCGGTGGGAGACCCCTGTACCTTTTTTTTTGTCAAAAAATATCACTTTAATTAATTGTGGGGACAAGCGTCGGGTTGCATTAATTTAGATGGCATGCTGCATATTAAAACTGTGTGTACTTGTCTTCAACAAACGTCCTCTATCCTGATGCCCGTATATTTATTGTCCATTCCTGACTCATGAGTTTAATGCAGAAAATCAACGTTAACGTTTATGATTCGTTCGTGATTTCTACACGCATTTAAAGTCGATCTGGTTGAGGCGTGCCATTGTTAATTAGGAATTATTAGCAATGCAGACAATGAACCTCTTGAACGCCTAGATAATAAATAATTTTCGCCTGAAAGTCAATACTTATCAATATTGGTGAAAAAATGGCAACTCCGTTTTATGATAGAAATTATGACGAATTAATTCTAACGAAGCTAACGAAGTAAAATTAATTGAAATTTTACACTTTCTCAGACATGTTAGCTCAAAATATGCGATGATTAAAGTTATTAATGATTTTGTTTTATGATTATATTTTTAATTATATGATAATTTAATCGACAGTAAAAATAAGCGAACTGAATAGAAACTTTAAACTTTACATCCTAATGACCTGACAAAGCATGGCTGTTACTCACTTGTTTATTAATTTATAAGTTTAACTTTCTACTTATTTGAGAAATTGTATTCATCTTTTTCCCTTTTACGGTATTCATTTTGTATTTTTTTCTCCTCTGGGAACAAGTTCATCATGAACTTCCTGTCGTTATTTTCATGAATAATTTTATAGAAGGCTCATTATATGACTCAATTAGTGACTCATATGATCAGGATTTACCAAGACCTTCAAACGGCGTATTATTATTATGAATTTAATAATGTTTTCCGTCATTTCTAACATGAAACTCAGTGCAAGCAATTTAAAGTATTATAAAATAAACATACTGCAGGGAACATTTTCGTAGATTTAATTCATAAAAATATTAATATTTTCTGTAAATATTATAAATGTATCATTTGCTTAGACGTTGTCGTAAATTGACTATTCATTGTCGTCTCGCACAGTAAAGTAACTGTTTGAATGGGGACAGATATTTCGTTGAAAATGTATTTATTCTGGCAATGAAAATGTAATACCTGTCGCCGTGTGAAATATTTTTCAAA
>JAQIXS010004558.1:0-14794 GCA_034700785.1 Rossiulus vilnensis
TTGTAATAATGTTATATATCTATTTACTCGATTGTTAATATTTACACTGGCTTGTAGGGTTGAAAATCCCTAACAGTTGTTATGGTAAATATCCTTCGAAAACATGCTATACCCATAAAATGTATCGACAGATCCTCCTCAAATCACCTATCAATTGCATGAACCGAGAGACATTTTATTATGTTCAATAGGCCTATAGGTTATCAGAAATTTTAAAAAATTTACATCATTTTACTATTGACAGTAGAAAATAACATTATATAGGTGCTCATTTTTCTATCAGTGAGGGCAATATTTGACACCACAGCAGATCATGTTATCAGGGAAACCTTGGAATTTGTTATACAATCACCGCCACTTATCTAAAATGCACCAACAATGTACATATTTGCAAATCAGCTATTTCTACCTTATGGAAAGTAGCCCACTGAATCACTTTTTTTAGAATGGCAGCATTTACATTGGGCAGAGGAACAATTTCTTCTTCATCATCATCCATTCCAAGATCTAAAGTACAGAAAAATTCAATGCATAAAAAACCAAGTTTTCTTAATCTTAAATGATCTGGTCAATGTTCAATCCATGACTGAAAACGGACATTGCCAAAAATTCGTGATTACAAAACATATTAAACAAATTCGAAATCACAATGTGCAGCACATCATAAAAGATATCACATCTATACAGGGAGTCCACTGCACTGCTAGCATCCTTCATGGTAAATAGGTAACTTATTCATTACATTTGCAGTTAAACTGACCTACCGATCAAACTATTTCCTCATTGAAATTTCAAAAATGTCAGCAGTATCAATTGCTTATAAGTGACACTATCATTTTGTGATTTGCACAATTATTTTATTTTTATACAGTCATCTTTAAGCAGTTTACTCAATATAAGATTGTACATATGTCATATGCTGAAATTTATACATTTCACCAGAATTCGCGCTGGCTAACTTCATAACATGCCAGTTGCACCGCAAATTCCAATTGTCAGGTGTGAACAGAGAATAAAAAGCTTTTTAACTTCTTAGGCTTTCGACTGCAAATGAAAACTGGAAAAGTGCATAAACATCAAATAGATTACTTGCCTTCCAACATTGTCTTGATGGTGACAGACGCCTTGGCAATCTCAACATCAACATCAAAAATATCCCCATCAGAGGCTTGCAATTTTATGTTTGGCATCTGAAATAGAATAATGAAACCCACATGGGATCAGTGTACATGGAAATTGATCGCCATCCAAGCATTACATGCAGAGTACACCTCCAAAAATGTAAATATGTGCATTGACAAAAGCACAAGTTCACAATGACTGGCAATATGCATAACTGATATTAGCTTCTTGGACTAAACAGTTTCACTTGACCTAATTAAAGCCGACCTGTCAGCCATATTTTTATATCCCGTAAAAGTTGGAAAAACCTTAAGTTTATTTAATGCACTCATTTAACGTCGAAAAAATAAAACAAGTCGTACATAGGCTTACATTTCATTTGTAATGCTGACTATTACCGAAAACAAATGACTGATGGGTATTAATTAACAGGCATGGAGGGAAGGATTTGCCTAAACTTTTGTCAAATTAAACCCCAATGTTTGCAAAACGGATTATTAATAATCCCGAAGAGGTGTGACATCATTTCGAAAATTAAAAACGCGACTTTCTCACGTGTTTCCACATCAGTTCCACGTCCTTAAAAGTGACTCAAAACAATGTATTTCGTTGACGTTAAAAAGTGACAAATCGAAGCATAGCTCTGATAACATGCACTTAAATAACCTATACTATTATTGCAACATCAATAAGCCAATAGCCATTGTCTTATAGCCCAGGAAAATGACTAAAATAGGCATTAAAGGTACCTTTGAAGAACAAAGATTCGTATTGAAATGGGATTTACTGTAGCACCAACAAGGGTAAGCATCCTTGCGTAACGATTCCCAAAATGCGATTGACAACTGAGATTTTCAGAGCTCGTACTTAATTCGTACTTAATAAAGAAACATGCCTTTAGATTGCCTTTACCTTTTATGTAGGTTAGCAAACTACAATGAAATCAAGCGACGAGAATAGAACACGACCACCAATTTATACAGCAGCAGAAACAACAACGTAGAACGATCACTGAGAAAGAAATGGCGAGGAATTCCACAGGGCGGGATGAAATAACAAAAGCGCTTCTGCTTATGGCCGTACTCAGGAAAGGCCGAACGAGGGCAGTCCATTCAGACCGTTTCAACCATAGATTTCAACAATAATGGCTAGTAACGCAACGAAAATATTTTTCTGAAATGATAAAATTTAAGAAATCAACTTTGTGATTTTCAAAACCGTTAATAATACATGCACATGGAACATATATCTTCAACGTAAATTATTTTATTCTCATTTCGGGCAAAAGTATTTTACAAATACATGCTTAGGTAAATAAAGCAAATTCTAGTAAAATCCCTTATATATTTGTTGTAGTTTACTTAATAAAAAGGCAATGTGCACATAAAATAGTTTTATTGCACATAAGAAGCAATCATTTTTTGCAAATATTTTTTTTCTTTAATTACAAATCATCATTTTATTTTTCACGATTTTCAATTGGTCGTACAATGTCGCCATGTAAATTTACAATGCAATAAAAATAAGCATTGAAAAAAACTAAAGTAGAACCTCCGAAAATGGGTTTTGAATTTTCCATGCAGGATTTACTTCACATATTATTTTATAAATTAAGATGTCGTTCTAAAATACACTGTAATACAATATATGAATAAGTACAGCAATTTACATATAGAGCGATTAATTCTCCACGGTGAAAAACAAAATTAGGATTGATTACAATTATTTAAACCAAATTTTATGTTTGCGGAAAATTTTTACATGATGGACGCATGTTTTCAGTCAGAATTACATTTTAAAACACATGTATTAGGCCTAATGCTGGTACATGTACACTGTATATCTGTCATTTTTCCAGCCTTTGCCAGTGCTTGCATTAAATAAAATGTCAGGGGATTTAACACTTAATTTTGACACTTTTTGACTTAATTTTAAGTATACACCGTACATGTATTTGCACCAATTTTTTTAGAAAATTCCAAGAATTTTCCTCATCGCATATTTTAGCTTCTTTCGTTATCAAAAAACAAAAATTTGTATCTTCTTAAAGCACGCATAATTATTACTTGAACACTATTTATATTTAGTCGCAGATAGCTTTACTCTAGCCGTTAAAAATGTTTTATGCACGTTTTATTCATTGCACAGAACCGATGAAAATCTCAAGGCCGTGTATGGGCGGCCCTTTAGTATTGTTTTTCTCAAGATTTACAATTGCAAAGCTGTCCGGTATTTAATGACGATTTCGAATACTAATCGCATTATTATAGGCTACTGTGGTATTCTGCACGTGACTAATATATCACGTTATCAGCTCCTTTTTTTTTCCATACAGCGTTATTGCCATTGGACAATTCGGAGTCCTGAACTTATATAAACATGACGTGGCTATATATGTACATGTATATCCTGATAGGTTTGTAGTCTGAACAGCAAGCCAGTTGAGGATCGCGTAGACAAGTCACGCGAAAAATCCATACGTTCAGTGCCATTCGCCAACACAGCTGCTAGATTTGCGAAGCGTGTATCACTTGCATAATGTCTAAAGATTTTGATTTGGTGATCTTTGGGGCGACTGGCTTCACGGGAAAACACGTTGTGGAGTACGCCGCCAAAATACAAGAAGAAAACGATTTAAAATGGGCTGTGGCTGGCAGAAGCGAGGATAAATTACGGGGTGTATTGAAGGAAGCCTCGGCTACAACCGGTGAGTTGCGGAGATAGTAGATGCATGTACATGTGATGCGTAGTAAAGTTTTATATTAAATGTCTATAGCATGTCAAGGACAGTCTAGTATCTGCCGTAGTGAAGTGTATTGTCATATGTTGCTAGGAAGTGTGCTTTATTTATTTCTACATGGTCATAATTATTGTTCTGTTTTTTGTTTTTGTTCAAAAAATAAATATTTAGCAAAGTAACTATTGCATAGGCTAACTTGCAATTAAATACATGCATTTCGAGAAAAATATGCATTCTGTGCATTTAAAATAAAACGATTTAGATAAAATACATTTTTATGACTCAAATATTTCACTTTTTAAACCGAAATTCTGCAGTTTTATAACAATTTAAAAAAACTATTTATGGTACAATAATCGAAAATAATGTACTAAAACTGAAAAAGTGCAGTTTGTTTGAGACACTGTGTAGTATTATACATGATATGAAATCTTTAAGCATTCTGAGAACGTTAAATATCCGGACGAATATACGCATATGTACGCCTCTGTCATGTTGTTTACAAAGGGTTTATACTGCGAGCAGCTGGATAGACCTACGCCATACACACACATACACTATAGGGGTAGAAGATTTTTAAAATTGTTCTTATGGTTTAATTATAAAGTATATTCTGCCATATTTCAAAAAAATATGAAACCTTTCTTAAACGCTTGGTAAATGCAACTACATGTATAAGAGAATTTTTTCGAAAGCTTTACCTACACGTCGCGTCGTGTCGTTTAAAATGGATGCTTTACATTGTCGCGATATCTGCCATAATCATTTCAATGACATAATAGCTTTAAATTGAAGTGTCATGTGACGTGAAGTCTGTTTATTTCAAACAAATATTGAAATTTATAACAATACATCAAAAAGGCACGCGTTGAATTTCGTGTTTTGTTGTGTCGTGGATAGGAATAATGCAGACACGGTGATCATTAAAATGCCCATTTTTAAAGTCTGACATTTAACGCTAGATTACAGTTTCATACAGCACGTACTAAGGTTATCATTTTACATTTTTACACATTAGCAATCTTCCTATTTCTGTGTCAGTCCAAGGCCAGATTAGCAACTTATTTGAAACAAAGGCCATAAGTGCTCTGCCCAACTATTGACTTTCTTTTGAATTCTGCAAATATATTCCCAAGTTTATCCAATAAGGACATGTTTACAGAACTAAGAAAAATGCGTGGGCCAGCAAGAATGCTGACTAACTACATGCATGCATGTACAATGTTTGCTGTCTCTGACTGGGCAAGAAATGCACTGCATCTTGTTCAAAAAACGCTCAAAGTGATTCAGAAATCTGAATTAATGCCACCCACTCCCAAGCTAAGTAATCATTACGCAGATTTTTATACAAATAAAACTACAATTTTCGGTTTTAAAGCGCCCCACTATAAATTTAATTATTAAAGCAGACCGCAGTAATGTTAAATGCTTTTTCCTAGTGTAGAAAGATTGGTAGTCGGCTATACCATCTAATTCCGTTAGTGTAAAATTCCAAGTTGATTTTTTTTCTCGATTTTTTTATTTTAATTTTTAATAAATGGGACATTTACAAGTTATATAATGTATTCTAGGATATAGCCGGCGAAAAATTCTACAAAGAAAAAACTGGATTTAGTATTGATAATAAATTATGAGAATGTATAGGTGCATCATTATACACTGACACAGCCTGTTAAACATGCATTGTCCAGCTGCTGGCATAGAGATGATATAGCCTCAGTGGCGTACCCAGGACCTACTTTTGGAGGGAGGGGAGAGAAGGGCACCAACTTCATTTTTCTCATTTTTTATGAACGCCGTTGGCGAAAGTCTTGAAAAACTGGATTAGAAATAATAGTAAAATAAGGCCATTTAAGCAAGAAAATTTCATTCATCTAGTATGAAATCATGGACTGTTTTTGGCCGTCTGATGGGGGGAAGGCACGTGCCCTGCTGCCTCCCCCCCAAATTGGGTGCTCCACTGTATAGCCTAAAACGTACCATTAAAAATTAGAAAAATATAACGAAATAAAAGTTTAATAACCTATCGTGTGATGACTTTTAGAATTTTAAATGCATGCACGTGTTTATATTACGTTTTTTTCACTATTTATACTCAGGGAAAGATCTAAATAACATTCCGATTATTGAAGCCACGGTTGATAATGAAACCTCCTTGGCTAACATGTGTAAACGGACAAAACTGGTTCTGAATTGCGTTGGTCCGGTAGGTCTATTGCGTATTTTTTACCATTTAAAATGAAACGTTTCATTATCGAACACTCGAGGAGCCTTTAATAAATTATCCCGAAATACTTGGTTATAGTACGTTTTTTATGGCGAACCAGTTGTGAAGGCATGCGTTCAAAATGGATGTCATCATGTGGATATTAGCGGCGAACCGTCGGTAAGAAATTCTACCGTCAGGCAACCTTATGGTGCTCACTTTGTATTAATAGGAGTCAGAATGGTTGCCATGGATATGCCACTATATACTGTATATACATTCCGAAACCCTGTGGCAGCCAATGTGGCTCCAAATTGTTTTGGTCTATTGAAACTTATTTCACTCGAAATAAAATACTCTCCGCTAGTTTGTAGAATCGATGCAGATAAAATATCATGAGGATGCAAAAAAGGCCAAAGTTTATATCATTGGAGCTGCAGGATTTGATAGCATTCCTTGTGAAACAGGGATCCAGTTTTTGCAAGAAAAATTCGGCGGCAAGTATCCTTTATCGCTGGAACACACGTCATGGCAGTTTTATTTTCGAAACGCAATAATGTGCCTTATTTTTTGAAGCAGGAGATGTGAATTCTGTGGAGACAGTGTTGAATTTCAAAGCTGGCTCAGAAGTAAGCCTAATAGTACTTTCAAACTTATGAACACTAAAAATGTTGATTGAAATGTTGACACACGTAATATTTCCATTTAGAAACTTACTCTCAACTTTGGCACGTTTCAATCCATAATTCACCATTTTGCGAGTGAAAAAGAACTCGATGGAATTCACTCGAAAATTTTTACAAATCCGATTCCAAAGAGCAATCAACCGCTGAAGAGCAGGTATGATATTTCACTTTTGCCAAACGGTTCCTATTAACTTAAAAGTATGATTATTCTCAATTTCTTGAAATTTGCAGAAATGAAATTAATCAAAATGGCCTATTCATGCAGTTTAATTTTATTTCTAATCTATGGATAAAAAGCGTATACAATTTAGATTAACCATATCTAATCTAACAAAATAATGCCTGAGAAGCAGCATAAGAAAATATATCTTTGTGCTTATTGTATTATTGTACTTGGTAACGAGCATTGTATTGTATTCACTGTACTTTCATACACATGTACGAAATCTAATCGCTTTTGAGACCAACGCGATGTTCCGTTTCAGAGGGGCATTCTTCTACTCTAATGAAATCAAAAAATGGTGCATAGCTTTTCCGTCTACTGATGTGGATGTAGTCAACAGAACCCAGTACTATAACTATCATCAGAGAAAAATGCGGCCTGTAAGCCAAAGCCAATAGACCATTAAGTCTTAAATAACTAAATAAATGCGTTCCTTATAATTAATTTGCCATTGAATCTCATGTTTTGTAGATTCAAGCTAGAGCTTATATGGCAGTACCAAATGTATTCCTTGCAATACTGGCTGTGATCGCAAATTCGTTTTTTGCACTGATCTGTCGAACAAGCTGCGGAAGATATCTTTTGGAAACGGTTTGTAGCTTTCTCAAAATGAGTGTGAAATAATGCTTGTTCATTCACTGGCGAACACGAATACTCAATGACATTAAAACTGCAATTTCAGCATCCTAAGCTAATGAGTATGGGATTGTTCTCGAAGAAGGGGCCTACAAAAAAACAGGTGAGCAATTTCTTACCAAGTTCAACATTGTTTGAGGAATAAACTTGATTTCAATGTACCCCATCAAATTTGATGATTCGTGCCAATCAGTACAAATATTTTTGGCAAATTCATCGTGACACTTACGTATTTTATCGTAATGCTATACTGTTTCTGAAAAATGAAAGTCATTCGAAATTGTACAGGAAACATTATACAGAAAATACAAAAGTAAAGAAAATATAGGATATTGTCTGGTAGTGACTTATCACTAATTAGATAAATAAAAAAAAAGTTGAGAAAATGAACATCGAATCTTATCGTTAATCTGTATACTGACTTTCTAATCCACTTGTAGATTCAGGAAACTTCGTTTGACATGTATTTTATTGGTAAAGGCTACGAGGATAAACTAGCTGAACCGCAAGATCAGCGCCCTAATAAACCAACCAAAACTATGATCGTCAAAATACATGGCCCGGGTGCGTTGCTTACTTCACTGGCAAAGTATCGTCAACAGTGTCACGTCGCATGAGATAAATTAATTCCAATCAATTGATAGTCGTTACAATTTCTCATTTTAAAATATATTATGGATAATGGTGACGCACTGACAGCGATACTTGTCAGAATACTTTATTAAAAACTTAATTGTTATTTAAATTAATGCGAAGTGCGACATTAGTAAGTTAATTTAGATTAATGAAACATTGCAGAAGCGGCTTACGTCACGACACCCATTGTCATGACCCAAGCAGCCCTCACCATTTTGCAGGAAAACGACAAGATGCCAGAAGAGTACGTAATTTGTATAACTACATGTAGTTTTCTTACTTTATGACGGTTGTTACTTATTTTGTATTCAGGATGCTCACAAATTTTTTTTTCTTTTAAGGGGTGGTGTATTTTCACCAGGAGCAGCCTTCCTCAATACAAGTCTAATAACCCGCTTGATGAAAAACGGAATTACTTATGACATCATAAGTCAGTGAAAATTCTTAATGAAGTTGTTTCATTGTCTGTGCATTAACTGAAGGATACATTATATATTTTGTCGATACACATATTCGAAGTGTATTTAATACGTTCCTATTAAAATTTTGCCTCTATCTGTAGATGATGACGAAAATATTACAATTACTGCTGGACCAGATGCGTGTTAAGTGGCAACATTGTCTAAAATTGGCTCCAAATCAATTACTGATAATGTTGGCAGTTGCACAAGATCCTTTAGTCTACTCGATAAGAAACTTAATTCAAATGTAATATTATTGGCATTACTTACCAATATACTAACTTGTAGTTTTGTCTTTGCATTTGCATACCTCATAGATCATATGCAGTATATATGGCCGAATTTCTAAAAATTGCCATGTTTCAGTGAACAAGTGATTGTCGTTATGAGAATAGTCGGTGCAAGTTTTAGCACTATAGTAACTGTAACAGTAGATTGTGCATTAAATAAATTTCTCTTGGTGCAATTCTTCGTACAAAATGTGTAAAGTACTTCATTCACGCAGTAATAGTCTTGGCAAATGTCAGTAAAAACGGATATTCGTGCGAGACCCTTCTCTACACCTACTTTTGGTGCCAAGGTTCTGCAATAAAATCGCCTGTCCTTTTCTGAACATACAGTATGTAGTGCAGCATTAAAATGAGTTAGTATCACGTGAGATACAACGTAATCGTCGATCGATGGCCTTGGACGTTTGACGTACCCTGATAACAACCATGCCAAGATCAAGACTTATAGACGCTCTATAGGCGGCTAGACGAGCGCAAACAGAAACATGCGTACTGCTGAGAGGGAATTCGATTTGGTTATATTGGGGGCAACTGGGTTCACTGGCAAATATGTAGTGGAATATGTGGTTAACATTTGTGAGAAAGAAAAGGATTTGAAATGGGCTGTGGCTGGAAGGAGTCAGAAGAAATTGCGGAAAGTTCTGCAAGAAGTTTCATCAATAACAGGTAAAATATACAAATCAGTGCATGCCTAAACAGCGTTCATTATTTGGTTGGATTTGTGCATTTTTATTTGGCCTAACCATCAAAACCAGCCTGTAGATAAATAAAGGAATTTCAATATCTATGCTCTTTATCTCATGATATTTATTTTTTCAGCGGGTCTAATTAAATTACTTAAAACGCACAAAATATTTACTTTTATTTATATCTACAATGTATATCATCGAATTAAATATATGTCACAATGTTTATCGTGCGTCGTACGATACTTTTGATTCGTCATTTATTTAAGTCCTAAATCTTTTCTTAACCTTGTTTGTAGTATACGTGAGATGAATATTAATTTTGTTTTGATTTTTTAACATACTCCTTCCAGAAAGTGAAAACAGATCTTGTTCCCTTATATATTTTTTACTTAAGTGCTTTTATTAAACTAAAAAAATAGAAGGTCATATGCTTTACCAAAATTCAGCTCACGCATACAACAACAGATGACATTACTTTTTGCAATGTGGCGCATGTAAGGCAAGAATTTTTCTGCGTCTAACTTTTCAATTTAATCCAATATCTTACAGTCATCTGGTTTTACTGAATTTTCTAACTTGCACCATCCTTCACCATGCTGCACACGCACACCTTCCTTTCATAAATAGCCTCTTCATTCAATAGTTATACATCATTTAGTCAAATTGCATCCCTGCACATTTTAGAAGAAAAATGTGCATGTATTGACACTCGCATGCATACATGCGTAAATGGGGCTTCACAAAAGACATGTAGTGAAACAAACAATGTACACTTAATATAAGTTAGTATTTGCAAATTAGTAAAATTTAAGCTTACCTTTAACTGCTAATAAATATCATAACGGTGTCGGTCCGTCACTTCACACAATGAGCTCACAAAAGAAACGCCAGTTTTCGAAAATGCAGGTGATTTGTAGTTGGTTTAGTACGTGGGCCTAGTAAACAAGCGCGCGGGAAATTCGAATTCTGTGGAATCAAAATGTGCATGCTCATACATGTATTCACACATTTAGTGATGAACTAAATTTTATAAAAATGTTTGATTTAAAAAACCACCTTAGCCTATTTTGTTAATTACGTGAATTATATTACAAGAGTAAATTTTCGCAATGTAATTTTAAAAGCACTAAAACCGTGAATCATAATTTGTCATTAGGGAAAGATCTGACTAAAATTGCAGTTATCGAAGCTAGTGTTGGTGATGCTCTGTCTTTGGCTGGAATGTGCAGTAGGGCAAAAATAATACTGAACTGCGTCGGTCCGGTAAGTATATCACCAGAGTTTTAGGGAGTTGCACATTAGTTGAGAAATAATAATAAATAATAATAATAATAATTCTAAAATTGTAGTACGTACTTTATGGAGAACCAGTCGTTAAGGCCTGCATTGAAAATGGCAGTCATCACATTGACATCAGCGGCGAATCAATGGTAAGAATTTGAACATTGGAACAATATTTCATAGTTAGGTAGGACATTTCGGGTTTGATAAACTGTCTGCAATTTGAAATTAGTTCGTAGGATCGATGCAATTAAAATACCAAGAAGCTGCTCAAAAAGCAAAAGTTTACGTCATTGGAACTGCCGGTTTTGACAGCGTTCCTTGCGAAACGGGAATTCAATATTTGCAGGAAAATTTTAAAGGTAATTCACCGCAATCTTCGTATTCTCATATGTAAAGTAACTCAGATGAACTGATTTAATGCAATTGGTATTAATTATTTCATACAGGTGATCTCTCTTCAGTAGAAATAATGTACAAGGCTAACTTAGGCCCGGATGTAAATGACTTTTTTTTGTCTTACTAGAGATCTAGTGCTCATCCCCTGGAGAAAATATTCCAAAAAGCATAAATTTTAATTTTAATTATAGATAACATTATAGAAATAGCAGCATAATTTTACATCAAAATTTTTAGTTTAATTATTATGTAACTAATAGGTCAGTTGAGAAAAGTTATTAAATATTTGTTTAAGCTCTTATGGTGCTTATTCATCCCGTAATTGTCTACACCAGTAAAATAAAATATATTATAGTGAAATAAGGTGTAGCCATGGAAAATATTCTCTTGGGGATCCTGATTCATGCAGTTCAAAACTACATGTACACTAAACTAGAAATATTTCACAGAGAACAACGATAAACATAGGCACTCTTCGGTCGGTTATTCTTCACTTCTCAAACGAACAAAAAATCAAAGAAATCCATTCCGAATTGTTCTCGAAACCTATGCCCCAGAAAAAATACCCCTTGAAGAGCAGGTAAATGTCTACTTTTGCATAATGCATGATTTTCACTGATTAGCATGGAATGTAAAGATTGGAATGAAAGTCCAAAATTAATAAGTAAAACGGATGAAACGTGCATGATCAGAAAGTCCAAATAAACAGCAATCAATTTTACCAAATGTTTGATTTCAAAATCCAACGGATATTGAGGCCATTTACAGTATTTTAAAATGTTGCTGACTATAATGTGATGTGATATTCTAAATTCAAATTCAAATCCAGCAACACTCACTGATAATTCTTGCGTTATTTTTAGAGGTTTGGTTGGCTACTTCAAGGAGCTTAAAAGATGGTGTATATCGTTTCCGAACACCGACGTTGATGTTGTCAACAGAACTCAGTATCATAATTACCACAATCGCCACATGAGACCGGTAAATTGTTTTCAAACGATCAATAACACGATCAGGTAGAGTTAAAACGATGAATTGTCTCATTTCAGGTTGAAATGAAGCCTTATATGGTGATGCCAGGCAGCTATTTCATCGCGTTTATAGCCGTAATTTTAATGAAACTGTTTATAACAATTTGCAACTCAAAACTGGGAGGGTTTCTGCTGAGAACGGTACCAACGGTGGCTTTTGTTGATTATTTTTTCCTTAGACAGTCTGATCAACCATAATACAAATTACTATTTGTCTAGTTTCCCTCATTGATGACTTTAGGATTATTCTCCAACACTGGACCCACGAGGAAACAGGTTGACTATTTTCCAGAAAACTGACATTTCCTTCAGAAACGTTCGCTTTATTCATGTGTCCTTTTTTAGATTAAAGAAGCCTCTTTTAGCATGTACATAATTGGTCACGGACACGAGGAAAAACTAACCGAACCTGATGACCAGCACAGTTCTCCACCAGATAAAAAGATGATCGTAAAAGTGCATGGACCAGGTAATGTGACGTGACATCACCTGTACAATAAATCCAATTAATTTTGCTGTTCCTCACACTGTTTTATATCGTACCATGTAGACATAGGTTATGCATCTACGCCGATATTCATGGTTCAAATAGCACTGGTTATTTTGCAGGAAAAAGAAAAGCTACCAGACCAGTAAGCATACCTTATTTGTAGCAGCGCTTGCCAGGCACACAGGCTATACTTTTTTTTAAATTTTTACAGAGGTGGGGTATTTACTCCTGGAATGGCATTTTGGAAGACCACTCTGATAGAACGGCTCATTTCAAATGGAATCACATATGAAGTTGTGACTTTTTAATCGCACCGTGAAGACTCATAAAGTATCAACTCAGAGGATTGTAATTGGTGTATTTTTTTCAGTATGAATTATTTGGTTTTTGCTATTTCTAGTCTGCCAGTGACTAGAACCTTTGCACGTTGGTATATTTCAGATATCTAATTTCTTGCAATTTCTTTTGACCCTCCTTAAGATTAAAACAAATGCAACCTAACCTCCAAGTAATTTTATATTACATTATACAATAAACATCATCAGTTGTATAACAGTTGTAAGATTAAAGTTCATAACCGTTATCAATTATTTGGGTTTGATTGATTATCTGCGGCGATTAATAATGGTCCGGAATGGGAATTTTTTTCTTCAATTTTACGTTTGGTTTAATCTAGAAAATATTGAATTATCGAAATCATTTAAAAGCCGATTCTCGCCGAAACGACATACATGTATCTTATCTCGGAAGACTAGATTTGCAGACCAGGACTAAAGTCAAAGTCTGCAATCCAAATATGCTCTTGTGTAGTCAGCTGCCTATTGCGTGGTATATCATTTTTATTTAAAAATATTTTCCTATAAGCCTAACAAAGTTTTGAGGTAGAACGGAGGTAAGACTATTTTTCGTTATTTAAGTGTAACTGAAAAAATAAACTACATTAGACATTTGAACCTGAAAAAGCGGTTTATGCATCAATTTTTCCTGGACTGTCCCTAAATAGTATTTCCACAAAAAAATACATGTATATATATAAAGCTATAATTGCAGATTTAGTTTTACAACAAAAAAATTTAAATAAAATTGTAACAAAAATGTACAGCGGCGTAGCCTAAATTTCTTGATGTGTGATGCAATTATCAAGTTTTTCGTTGAAATTAAATACGGCTTACAGTTTTGAGGCTAGTCTTTAAAAAAAAAAAGGCACAATACGATAAAGTTGTCAGTAGAAGAACGCAACAAAGCCAAACTTTGGTTGCGTCTCGTCCACACTGATCCATTTCTACCAACCACGTGATCACAAGAATAATAATAATAAAAATAGAAAAAAAACGGGTCGCTCATATCTTTGACGCACCCTAACCGCAAGCTAAGAAATCTTTGCCAAAGTAGGGGATCCGGTCACAAACACATTAACACATGACATTATTTCGCATGACCTGCATTTGATATTCAGACAATAATTTGTTTACAGCATTTTACATGCATGTGTGTTCGGTAGTATTCAGAAGCTGTTGACGAGCCCGGCCAGAAGCATGTGCGCGGCTAGGGAAAGGGAATATGATCTGGTTATATATGGGGCCAGTGGGTTTACCGGCAAACATGTAGTGGAATATGTGGTCAGCATGCCTGATGAAGAAAAGGATTTCAAATGGGCAGTTTCTGGAAGGAGCAACAGCAAGTTGAGGGCAATTCTTCAGGAAATTTCACTGTCAACAGGTAGGTTCTACGTAACCTTGAGTAACCTCGACAGGATCGGGTTAAATAGGTCGCCAGACGCGCAGAGCCTCTTAGAGGCTCATCAGGGTATGGAATAGTGCTGTGTTTTTCGAATATTCGCTTATTCGAAACCCAAAATAAATTTTGAGTTCGAATATTCGAACATTCAAAAATTTTGAAATTTT
>JAQIXS010004559.1:0-14792 GCA_034700785.1 Rossiulus vilnensis
TTGCGAATGGGAGGGGGGGAGGGAGGGAGGGGGGGAAGTCCACAACAATTGAATTGGGATGAATCCTCGTAAATAAACGCTTCCCAGGTCGAGCCCACAACAATGGCACGAAACGCAATACGGGAAATAAGTCATTGGCAAACACGAGTTTCAGATAGGATACATGCTTTCAACGTAATCGGTTAACCAGACAAGACACGCTAAACACGTGATAAAAAACCGCAACTGAATTAGCAATTGTGCCAATAGTCGTAATTTTGCCAATAATAATATTTGTAAAAAAAAAACATTGCAGTTACAAAGGTTGCAATTGGTGAGTGTGATATTGGATCAGATGAGAAGTCTGCTTCCGTCTCTGATTACTTAATAGCGGATAACTATAGTCAGTTCGAAGCTAGAATACACTACGTCTAAACCAATCAGAGATGATCAACTTATTGATTATGCCTTCCAGTGTAGAAGAAGCCTCTTCCATGCCCAACGGATGGAGCATGAGTCAAGGCACAGGAAAGATTAATCGTAAAAGAGGTTATTTCATTCAATTGGTCCATTTGAATTACCAGTATATTCTAGTTTTGAACACTGATTATAAATATAAGTAGCGAATAACTATAGTCTGTTCAAAAGTAGAATAAATATAACGGGTTTCATTGTTGAATTGTTAAAACGTTTTAGGACTTTTTAGCACTTGTTTGCCACCCTGATAAAGCAGTCACAACCATTTAACATCGTTTTAATTAAAATTTACAGAGGCATGCATTCATTAGGGTTCCCACCAGAATTACATTCAACTTCCCTGACTTTTCCAGCTTTCAGTAAAATTTCCCTGACTTCATCAAAAATATAAATGTATAGAATAAAAATGGAAACAAAATTTATCAATCACTGTGTGGTTTGGTGTGAAAAATAGGGGAAATTCCTGACTGTTTTCTGACAATTCCAGTTTTGTCAGGTCAATCGGAACACTACTTTATTCAATGTACTAAACAGTTTTAAAAATACAAAAACATTAGTTCTAATTTGCTAAGAATTCTGTTGCTATTAACTGGAATTACGTGAATGTTTCTGACTCGTTTGTCCATTTACACCTGAAATATTCTAAATCTTACTTTTAAGCTATCAAGGATTCAGTTTCATTGGCAATTGTCTTGATTGTGCGTGTATATGACCTTGCTCATTGCAAGAAATGACAGAAATTATCTTTAAAAATCGAAATTAGAGAATTAAAACAATGCAAATGTCGAATTTTAGCCAAAATAAGGATATGCTATTCTCCTAGGTTATTAATGATTTCAAGAGTGTGGGAACTAATGCAAAAAAATATCCAGTTTCATCAAAATATGGATAAGGGACAATCGTTACAAGGACCCGATAAGTCAACTTATGTTTCGATGCTTCAAACGCGGACCTGACCTTCCATCAAAAATTTGACAGTTTCTGGGCGGAAGTCCAATTACATGAAAAAAAAGCACATTGAAACTAATTCTAATTAATTTTAGACGGAAATTTTCCCATTGGCCTAGTTGTGATGTAGGAATCGTAACGGTCATACGAAATACGCTGTATCACCCTCTTTGAAATGTTAAAAGACAGAAAGGTGACAGGCTTCCATGGAAAAATATTAATTAATTTTTAAAAAATTCAGAGCTGGCCAATGCACGTTGCTCGAATACTAACCACCATCAGTCAAACTCTGATTGAACGTTAATTGGTTTTGGTGCAGGGAACAAAGTCACCAATTCAATAACGTCTTGTCAGCCGACTTATTTAACCGACGTTTGGTGCAACCATCAGGTGTTCTTCAGCGCCACTGCCTTGTCTTCATCGCTTCAAGATCATTGAACTTTTGCCCAAAACATGGGCAAACTTTATGAAACACCACGCATTCATAATCGTGATATATACCTTCCGAATTCAAACGATTTGTATTCCAGATGTCAAACCACCAAGTATTGTTGCTCAGCTCGGCCAATGTTTATTTATTTTGTTAAAATTTTCCCAACCAACTTCCGGATTTTCATTCATGCTTTTGGCAGCCATCTTTTGTGCTCGGCAAGGCGCGGCCCACGCCCTCGCCATTATTAGATTAACATTGCATTGAATTTATTCGTAAATATTATCTTTAACAAGGCAATAATAATCGAGGAAAAGGTGCGAGTTAAATTAACGGATTATGTAACTCAGATTTCAGATTTATGTCAGACAAGGAGGGGGGAGGGCAACATTTCAATGAGGATACCCCCTTGTGTTTTAGCGAGGTTATTGGGGGTAATCTTTTGTTATCAATCGCAATTCTGCATCTCGATCCCCATTTGTTTTTATTTTCAGCCCAACAAACAATCCTAGGGTTAACTTTAATTGACGTTAAAATGAGATCGAAAGATAACGGACTCATTCTTTCAATGCTTCAGCCAGAAATGCCAGTAGGGAACCTCTCGGTTATCTTTTTCGTTTTACACCGGTGCGGATAATTTCACTTTCTACTTGACTTATTCACGAATGTTGTAATTAGGCAAATTATAGAACTGGGATTGTAGCTCATGTGACCTGACCTTATTAGCTAGAAACAGGAAGTCTGACACACGCATTATTCTTGGATTCTTGGATGACAGATCAAGAACACTGCTGAATCTCAATTGAAACAGATCAGGGGTTGTTCATATATGATGTCCAAATTTTCATTCCAGATGATGTTACACCTCCACGTAACATGACGTCAACATTTATTGCAAATGACACCTAACCTTTTTCGACGAATATCCCTGACCAATGATCCAATAATACGACAACATCAGATGATGCTATACGATTTTAAAAAAAAGGAGGAATTCCCTAATTCTATAGATGCAGCATTTAACTAATAACTAACTAGCAATAATACCGAGTGGATTTGGTACTGGAATTCCTTAATTTTCGAAAACTTGTCCACGCCATTTATTTATTTTTCAAAGCTAATACGAATTACGATTTACTAATACGATTTTAGACATTTAAAAAAACACCCTAGTCATGGTGGTCAGAGAATTTTGCACAAAAGATGGCATCCAAGGACAATAAACTGGTGATTAACAAATGGGTATAGAATGTTAATATCTTGGCTTCCATAACCCGTATTTAATTTCATGACTTTTCATGATTCTTATTGCAACAGACACTTTTAGCAGATGTAATATAGGCTAAGTTAAATTTCCCTGACTTTTTCTTGACTATTCCATGTCTTTCGAATTTCCCTGACAATTTCATGATATCCAAGTCTGTGGGAACCCCGATGTAGGCCTTGCACAGTTTGCACTGAGCCTGGTTTCATATTGTTGTCAAGCGCAAACACTGCCATCTGGTGGCAGCCTAGTGTGAAATCGTTCCTGAAATTTTAGTACAAAACGTCTAATGGTCCAGATAAAACGACGAAAGCACAAACCCAATACAGGAGGGTGGTGATGTTTCAATTTGGAGGAAATCTGTTGATGCCATGTATCCCGGCCATTTTTCAAAAGACAAAATATAGGAAACATAGGATATTTTGCTAAAATATTGGACGATATAGGATTAATTAAACAAAAATAGGAGATATAGGATGTCTGGGACTGATTGTGTTAGAAGCCTGCATCGAATTCTTGACTTGTTACGTAATTAAATATGAAACAAAAACGATGAGTGGTAATTAATTTAACCGCTGTATCTCCTCTTCCAAATGACCTCCAGACGGCCATTTTGGAAATCGCGGAGCAAAAACTCAAATAAAAAATAACCGTCTTATCTAAAAAATCCCTTTCCAAAGACAATTAAAAACGGCTTCATCAATGACCAAAGCTCCCCAAAAGCGGCGCAAAAACGCAATGTCGATTAGCAGAAATATTTCGACTGTTACAATTACAGTGGTTGAGAGCATGGGGTCATTACTTACTTGCACATTAATACACTCAAGTTTAACGAGTTCTCACTCACTTTCTTGCAAATTTGCCGACATGGAAATGTGCAACAGTGCGTAAGGACATCCCGTTCAGAAATACGGCCAAATACAATGGCACGGTCAGAAAAACGCCAAGGGTCAAGTGGGGATAAATAAGTTCCCTATTTCCCTAATTCTGCTGCACACGGACCATTAATGTCCCCATGTCGGAATCGTTTGGAGGAAAAAAATATGACCAATTTCTGGCACGGACAGGACGTCCTGCACGAATACAGATCATAAATTTGTCGGAAAATAGTGGACCAATGTCCAAACAAAGAATCAAATGGCAGAATCCGGTCAAGCGTGGCCGTGTCTGTCTGGACAAAGAGGTTTATGAGTGCAAAAGAAATGTATTCCACGCCATCTATAAACCTGCACATCCCATGAAGTTCGTGCTAAAATCAACCTTTTGCGTCTTAGTTATTTGAAACTTATTTTTATTTAAAAAAAACTATTATTAGTTAGTTTTTTGTGGAATTTTAAGGCTATTAAATTAACTGATATAGCCCTGGAGTAGCTCACTGTAGGTTGGAACAATTACTGATATATTTTTTTAGAAAAATGCTTTTAAAATCCATTATTTCTGCTTTTTTTTAAAAAATTACTAAAGGCATTCCAGTTACATGTATCCTTATTTCTGAACAATACAGAATGTAGTCTACCTCGTGAAGAGCCTGCTGAAATGTAATATTGATAATCCGCAAAATGTGTAACTAATGTATCGAAAAAAACTGATATTACAATTAAATATAATTTCAAAATCCATCCTCCCCATTCGTGTTGTTTTGTTTGTTTGTTAAATCTGCGCCTACGACCCTCTTTTAATTAATATTTCCAAGTAGTTTTTATAGGATTGTGGGCTAAAATCAATCACTCCTTATCCAGTTTTTTCTTAAGCCTACCGCCATCATTTCAATATAATTGTTTTATATAAAAATAACCAGAAAAAAACATGTCTAAAAAATTGATGAAAAAGTGGGAAGGGGAGAGTTGGCCCACTGAAGGTTTTCAGTTGATAAAATTGGCCCAAAAAGTATATTTATTTATTTGTGGTCACCTATGCCATGACCAATCCGGTAGCTTTATTTCATCCATCTTGATTCCAAACTTAATCGTGAAACACCTTCCCAATCACCACTGGTCACATTGACAACAGGCCCTGCAGTAAACTCAAGGTAAAATATTTCGGGGGAAACCCCAAGTCCGAAATCAGTGGGTGCTGAGACTAGAGTGACACCCCTGTACAGAATAGTGTAAGATGACCCAAATGCAAGCGTGTGAGCTAAGGGCATCGAACCTAAACATCCGTGGTGAGCACATTCACACTTACAATTAAATCCGTTTCGTCTGACCCTCGAAATTGCAGACCCTAACACGAAATTTCGCTTGGAAAGCACATTATAACACAACTAGTCAATCAAAAAATTGCGTTTTTCCCTTTATTGTTAAGAGCAGAACTGAGAAAGGACAATGCGTCTAGGGTGTCTAACCCAATTTTATTTAATTATTAGACGTAAAAAAAAGATTTAAGAAAAAGTAATGGCCAAATGACAGCCGATTCCATTTCTTCACTACTTGCAAATGCTACCTTGTTTTTGTTAGCTTATTTATTTAGTCATAAAACTCCTCCAACTACCAACAACCCAGTCTACCAAATCGTTTAAGAATCAATATATATATCTGTGCATATTGATTGACAGCTTTTCATGCCCTGACAGCAGATGTGGGCACGAAACGAAACTGGTTTTCCGGTTAAAACGAAACAATAATAGAAATTGAACATGGGTAACAATTGTTTGAAGAGAAGATGGCAATAAAATTAATGGCACAAGCGTGTAAAGCTTTTGAGACAGAAATCAATTGAAAAACACTTGTTGATTTCTATGGGCCACCAATGATAAAACATCCTCGTTTTGTTAATCCGCTGTTAACCAACAATTAATCAAAAGCAAGACATACTGGATGGTGGGGGCTTCGGTTAGCATATTTTTGAGTGATATGGCAACTTTTCTGACTGTTCCCATTTATCCACACTGACGTCTGTCTATCAAATAGGGTTCTGCGGATTCTGCCTGATTCGTAGCCCTGGGCCTGGGTCCACCCAACAGAAGAAGTTGTGTTGTGTTTGTTAGTTTATTGACAGTAATGTAAATATCTGAGATGGTAGGGTCGAAAGACGTCTGGAAAATGTATCAACCCCTGGTGGAATTGTTATTCCAATCATTGCTGTCAGTTGAGATTGAAACAACATTTTAACATTGATGTTTTTAGTGTGAAATTTACGAGAAAAAAATTGTGTTTTTTTGCTTAACTTTTATCAAATTTTTCATCAAATCATAAGTTTAAAATTTACAATTTTGTAATTTGACCGGAACGTAAACAGCCTATCTTTATGAAAATAATCGACGGAGTGATGAATTTTTTTTTCAAGTTAAAACTTTATCATTTTTTAAAATTTTCGTTATTGATTGTATAATAAACACGAATGAGTTTTTCAGTAATAGTTGCGAATGAATGAATTGCCCTATTAATAATGAAGCGAATTTTGCAAATACATTGTATGTACATTTATATTGTTTGTTTTCGTAGTGGCTTTCAAGTTTTTCACTATAATACAATTTATTTTCGATAAGGCTAAAAAACCGGACGATGATGAAATGTTATTGTTTAAAGGTCGAAACTTTTTCCAATTTTTATTTTTCAAATTAATTGGGAATTAAGGAATTATCCTACTTGGTATGAAAGAAATTCTGATTAACATTATAACTTTTCTAAAGCTCTACCTAAAAGGAAATAGAAATTGAATTTTTTTTTTCCAATTTGCTTATTTTTATCAATTTTTTTTTAAATAAATGAATGAAAATGAATTTTTAAATACACTTACGATAGAAAGAGTTGCTCCACTACATAATGCAACAAAAATTAATTTTCCTGAAAACCAAGTTTGCAGATATTAATCCATACGAATTATCTAAACAGGCAAACATAATGATAAGAAGGAAGTTTACATTTTTAGTTGTCACATAAAAGCGTCGATACAATACCATCACTTCATACTTAGAGGGGGTGAGGGGTGAAAGAAATCAACTCAGGCTAATGGACCAAGTTATCATTCGAAAAAAAATTATACATAAAAAACTATACACCAGTAGGAATTTGACAGCTGAAAACGTGTTATTACGAAATGTTAATTGGGATTTTTAAATTATTAAAATGCTCTCGCTAATAGACCGAGTTTATTATCACCGAAACAGGTGATTTTATCTCTTGAAAATGTGCGACACATGAACATGTCAGAGTTGAGTAGTTGCCAGATGGAGTCACGATAAAATTGATCCTCAATTTTTTTTCGTCAGATGCGATTGAACTCCTTGTCAAATGATCCAGTCTGCATTCGCCAAATTCAAAGCTGCTTTTTGTGTCCCAAATTTTAATAGCCTACCGACTTACACCCCTACCTATGAATCTACCTATGAATATCCCAGCCATTTTTCAAAGAAAAAAGAAATGATTTTTTAAACAAATATAGGATAAATTGTTATCTTATTCGTTTCTGATTTCATTTACTGCTGAGGTGATTTTTTCAGCATTTTCAAAATAATTCTAAAATCAAAAATCCCAACTATTTTTCAGAATTTTTTTTCGAGAATTCATAGCAAATATTAGGTAATGAAACACTTTAGGAGCAATAAATATTTAAAACAAATATCACATATATTTTTCAACACATATGAGGTAAATTATTACCTTATTCGTTTTAAATTTCATTCACTGCTGAGATGATTTTTTAAACATTTTCGAAATAAATCCATAATCAAAAATCCAAACTATTTTTCGAAATTTCATGGCAAATTACGCATTTTGACACAATTTTCCAAGAAAAACGTTTGAGGAATATCGGGTAATGAAACACCTTAGGCACAAAAAAAATTAAAACAAAGATCACATATTTTTTAACAAATATAGGATAAATTATTATCTCATTCGTTTTAAATTGCATTCACTGCTGTGGTGATTTTTTTAAAACATTTTCAAAATAATCCTGAAATCAAAATTCCCAACTATTTTTCATTTTTTTGTTTGGAAAATGAATAATAAATTACGCATTTTGGCACATCAAGTAATTGATCGCCTTATGCACGCAAAAAATTTCGAATAAAATTCCTACAAATGTGGATAGCAATAATTGTAGAAACACCGTAGGTGAACAATTTCGATTAATTAAATTATAAATAATTCGCTAAAGAAATGTACTGGAGAATATAACATTTTTGTAAAACCCTCATTATCAAGCATTATTATTTTGGGTCAAATTCCTATACAAAATTTGCTTAGAAATATTATGAATTTAAGGAACGAAGAAATGATACCTACAAATCAGTCAAAAATCAAAGAAAACGTTAAATAATGACTTCATAAAATGATTAAAATATAGAAAATATTATATATTCTGCTAAAATATAGGATAATTGAACAAAAAATTAGAAAATATAGGATTTATAGGACGTCTGCCAAATGAACAACTTGTTGCCATGAAATTTTGTCTTACATTAATATTTATGTTTTGATAAAGACATTTACATGCAATGCTACTCTCAAAGTGGTTACAAAAATTAAATGGCAATCCCTAAGTTTGGCAAGGTTTTTTATCCATGCCAAAGAGTTATTCCAAGGAATTTAAAGGGTATTCAATTTCGGTCGATATCTATTAATTGGCATTATTTTCACTTTTACTTTCATGTTTTTTTAACTGTTTTTTGTTGTTGGGGATTAACTGCTTGTGCAGACGCAAGCTGGTCTTGAACCTGGGTGGTAAAAGACAATCCCAGGAAAATCGCTGATTCGTGATACCGGATAACCTCTTAGTCGTGCTCCAGCGAAGTTTCTTATTGGCCATAATGAGCCAGAAGAGGTCATTCCTACTAATAATCGTATCGGCGATCAACCAGTGTCATTAACCACCCAATATGTTTCACTGCCCCGCAATCATAGGCTTTTAATTAAAAGCAGGGCTGATCGGAATGCATGTATATTGCAATCATCAAGACAATTATATTACCAATTAATATACAGCGTTACATACAGTGTATAAGGGTTCCTTCAGAAATGAAATTTTCAACCTTCCCTGACTTCTCCCTGACTTCCAGTTTTTTTGAAAAAATTTAACCTGACCAATGATGTGTAATTACGATGCATGCAAATGCAAGCAATGCTATGCGATTTTTTAAATCTACTAGGAATTCCCTTTGCAGGACTAAAATGCTAACTTCGGTGTTTACATAATTAGGTAACTTTTCCATGTCATTAGAAACATTTTAAAATCAATTAAGAATAAAGGTTTTCAACTCATTTATAACAAAAACGGTTAATTGCCCTTTGATTCCTTGGTGGCAAAGGACAGAATATTTATTGGAAATTTACAAACTGCTGAAAATGGGCCATGAGGTCAATATTATGACATTTCCATGAATTCCATGGCCTGAATTTTAATTTCATGTCTTTTTTATCACTGCTTAGTCCAGTAGGCATCTCAAGCTACGTTATATTGACATGTTACATTTCCCTGACGTTTTCAAAAGAAATCCCTATTCACTGATTTTTTTCAGGTTTTCCAGGTCTGGGGAAACCATGCATACATCCATGTATATTGTCAATTTTTACTAGGTTTTATTACCCCAATAGGCTATTACTTTTAATTGTATATATTTTTAAATAAATGCTCAAATTAAGACATCATCCAGAGCATATTAAAGAGCTAATACTTTCCCAATCGTTTCTTTCTTCTCGATTGACCATCAAGTGGAACTTACTGACCATAGGCCACTCAGCCTGTCCAGCTGTCAAAGTCGGTGTCAACAATATATTCTCTACAATCAGTAGAATGCTGAATGACAACATAAGAGAAATGCCGACCATTCCACGTGTTGGTCACTTGTCGTGGGGTGGTCTAAAGTAGGCCTTGAAGGGACTTGATTTCCCCCATATTAATGACCGGACTCACAAAAACTAAAGCCATGCTCGACACGACCGATGCACAAAAAACTTCCCTTCTTCAATGGTGTCCCACAATAACAACAACAATAACAAACAGGTGAAGATGGCGGCACAATGCCTCCTGCATATCTCAGATCAGTTTTTTTATATTTTTTTTTGTTATTTTTTATATAATGGTTTGGTCCCGAAAGAAAACCCTCTTCTTCACCTTTCAAGGATGCACCCTTGCCGAAGGCGAAACTTTCTTCAAGACCAGAAAAATGCCTCGGATTTAGGCGAGTGAGTGGTTCTTCTTCCCCCCCTCCCCCCACATTTTTTTTTCGTTAAAAAAAATAAAAATAAAATAATTTTTTTTAAAAAAAATACTAGGCACGCTGATGATTCATCGTTCATTTATCTAATGTTAGGAAACCGGCATTGAAAAAGCAAGCAGGTTGAAGATAAAGATTGGGCCAAGGTGTAGGCAAGCACCTGGCCACCAGGGGGAGGGGGAGGGGGATTTCCCCTGCCCAAAATTCCATCCCTGGCCATCACAATGGGGGGATGCCATTGAGCGCCACGAGTGAATAACCTGCGAAACCGAAGAGTTGTCAAAACTAACTCCTTGTTTATGGCCATAAAATGCTATTGAGACTAATTGGCAGGTCACTGAATAACCTTTGACATATCGAAAACGAGGCTTTTGCATCAATGACAGAAATTTAGATAAATTTTAGTTTTAGAATAACAATATGTAGGCCAAAAGACACAAATGCCTCTACCAATTCACTAACAAAAGTACTTAAGGACGTTATTTGGGGACTGACACAAAAGCATATTTTGATTTCTGAACAGGGACATACACCGTTATGATTTGACAAATCAAGTGAGCTATATTGTATACGTAGTTACTAAAATGTTCCTTTTTTTTAGGAAAATAATTGTCACTATACGACTGCGAATTTTATTTGAGGCCAGCTCAAATCAACTGAACATTTATGATCTAATTATGAGTTTTGATGAAAGGGTAAACTTATCTCACATTCTTTCGTAACATACATTTGGTATTATCCTCAACTTTAAATGTTGAACTCGAAGACATCAAATGACCCTATCATGTTAATTTAATAACTATTCGATGATTTCAATTATCACAATTTAAATCGCTGAGTTTTCCATAACACTAATGACTTAAGGACTTGAGCTTGCGCTTAGGCATGACATACATTACAGTGTGCTCTGCAAATATACAGGGTGGCCCAAAGTAGGTGTACAGTACATGACCGAACAGATTGTAAATGATGGCAGGGAACTTAATTGAATCAATACATGTATTAAACAATGCCATAGATGGTAGACCTACATAACAGATAAACGACCATGATCAGATCATAACAATGCACTGTACCTAAGTTGGACCACCCTGTACTTTCGTCATCCATTCGGCACATGTGCCACTGATGTAACGTAACAGCAACGCCAGATCCATCAATACACTTTCCATGCTCTTCGAATCTAGCCATTTCTCTGATGAAAACAGAAACATTGTCTTTCAGACAAAACGTATTTCCTACCTTGATTTTCCTTCACCAGAACGGCACAGCCTGTCTTCGCACCTGCACTTCCGTCCGTTTTCGATTCTGGCGCTGATGGCACGAGGTCGCCGATGTCCTCCTTGACCAAGAGCATCTTCTGGCCGTGGACTGACCGGTCCTTGTCGCCGCAAAGCCTGGTGCAAGCCAACGGCCCAGCCTTGTGCTCTTCCACAGGGCTGGTTTGCACTCCAGAATCCTTGACGTCCACGCTGTGGAGGCCACAGCAGCAACAGGAAGACGCCTGCGAGCACAGGGTGCTGGCATCTTCCTCATCGACGTAGCGGCTTCCGGTTCCAGAGGTGCCCACTTCCGTCTGGGCCCACTGCTGGCTGGTCTGCTGCAGTTCCCAGCGCATTCTCTTGATGCCCTTCTCGACAGACACCAGCATGTGCTGCAAGAGGGCGGTCATCTGGTCGTCGGAAATCGGGTCCTGAGGCACGAGGTGGTTCGGACCCGAGCTTGACCCCTCCATGGCGAACACTCTGCCGAAATCGCGAGCGCTAATCACGCATTCCTGCAGCGCCGACGCCCTCGCTGACCAGTGCGCTTGTCCACACCACTGCTGAGACAGTCTGGAGAAGTACTTCAGGACCAGTTCGGTTAATCCAGGCTGCGTTGCACGGATGAACAGATAGTAATCCCCGGGCTTCAGTAATCCAGGCTCGATTTCGGCCAAGTGGACAGCGACACCTCTGCCTCCTTCAGAACACAGAGGCCATCCTCGGCAGAGAGGGCATGTCTGCACCTCTGATGCACACGATTGCTCCACCTCCTCCTGCCGGGAAAAAAAGAAGGAAGAAAATTGTATCGAAACGGTTAAAAAAGGAAAAAGTTATTGGCAAGACGCTGGCGGAGAATGGAGTGCTCCTTGGCTTGAAGGATGGGAGGTTAATGAAAAATGAAAGTGGACAATGAAAATGCCGACACAATGCGGGCGTTTTAGAGGCTTATTACCTCTGCTCCGACTCCACCAACTTCTGAAAAACCGTCTCCGACCAACAATGGACTGTTTTACAGCTAAATAAAGAGTAGCTTTTTAAAACAGTGCGGTTTGAAGTGAAAATGAGCACGGCACTGAAGAAAATAACAATTGGCTGCAGAACAGCTAGGCGACAACATTCACTTTGGCGACATAGATTTCAGAGATAGAATCAATACTTTGCTTATAAATCGGTTTTTCACATGCAAATGAAACGCATTTCCCCCAATCAGGCAAAAAAACAACAACTTGCTTTAACAGAATTTAGTCGTTTTTAGATGGGGAAAAAATCCTAGCTATAAACGCACTTGAGCCATTATTTCGGACCATGTCCATTTCCGGGATACAACCAGACTTTTTTTGTTCAAAATGCGAATTGATATTATCTAAGTGATTCTGGACGGAATGACAACTATGTCCGAACAAGCACAGGTTGATCTTCCGTGCAAAGGTCGGTGATATACTGCTTCTGGGAGTGGTTTGGGGAATGTCCAGCTAAAAAGCTTGACCCCCTTCCAACCCCCCCCCCTCCCCCTCAATACCATTAAAATCTACCATTGGTTTATGGTTAATTTCGATAGCAGGGTTACCCCAGAAGTAAAATCTTCAAAATGACTGACATTTCCAGTTCTTTAAACAAATTTCCCTGACCAACGATTCACAATTATGACATGCAAATTCAAGTTAAGCTACAAGATCTGAAGAGAAATTCCTTGTCTTGGCATTGGTGCTGACTAATAATATTCCAACTTGCAAAGGTGTCTACTGAATTTCATACTGTAAATTCATTAATTTTAAATAACTATTCCAAGGCATTCTAGATGGCATCAAAGGGCAAACAGGTGGGAATTATCAAATTGCTAAAAACGGTAAATTACGTTTAACAGCTTCTTATTCCTGTAGACACCTTCAGTTACGTGCAAGCAATACATGCAAGCAATTTATGGAAAAAATATCACCATTCCCTGACATTTCCTTGACAATTCTAGGTTTTTCATGATTTTTAGGTTCGGCTTATGTTCAAGAACTTTCAGGAGTGAAGAACGGACATCTAATCTAACCTTTTAACTTCTAAGAAACTTCCAAGAAAAACTTTAAAAAGTGCAACTGCTCTTTTGTCCAAGCATTACCAGTTGCAACCACAAGGCGTGTCCATACCATCTTGATGAGCTGACCACACGGAAGAGATCCTCTGCCTTGAAGAACGTGTCAGTTCCTCAACATCCCAGTGGTCATTCATTAGCATCCACGAAGAAATAATGGTGAATCCAAGGAGAAAGCGGTGAGAACATGTGGTCAAGAGCCTCGGATCCATCTCGACGAACAATAGTGAGCAGACGAAAAACGCTTTTAAAAGCTCGGTGGAGTGAATGGACGTTAAACTAGCAACCAGCAAAAATGCATTTACTCTCCCTTTATCATCGCCTCTGAAATTATGCAGCCCACCTGTATTACCTGCAGTTAGCCAAGTGCATTAACTCGCAGTGTATTCTTACGCCATGCACACACTGTCAGGCATTACAAAAGCCTCCCTTCCCTACCCCCCCTCTCCCAAAAAAAAGAGGCATTATCACACAGGCGCATCAAAAGTTGTCAAAATTTCAATGGCTTTTAGCAGCTCTCTCTATCCGGCCTTTTTTCTCCCTGCACCTCAGGGCAAGGCACACACCGTGGCGCTGTTGTTGGTGCTTGCGCGTGACAGGGTTGTTACACTTTTATTACCAGAAAATACCCGGAGTAAACCCCCTGACCAAAGGGTGGTTCTCACTTTCACAAGTTTAGCAAATCTCAATCAGCTGCTGACAGACGTACACAAATTCGGTTCAATTACCCAAAACGAAATGGCTTAATATTCCAATTTCTGGCATAAAAAAGGGGCAACCAATTTGAGTTTAACATACACTACGTTTACATGCACCGTTTAAAGTATTTTGCCCTGAATCAAAGTATGAAAAATCGTGCATGTAAACACCTTTCCTCGTGATTTATTTCAGCTGAACTACCTTGATTAAGCCCCTTTGCGAGGGGGCTGTCTGGACGAAATCAGTACTTGGGATTGATCCAAAAGAGTCATATAAACTGTTCGTGCATAGTTAAATGAAATCACTCGTCACTTCCTGTTTCCTGTGTTTTGGGTTACAACTAAAACCAGATTCAGGCTGATTTCGCGACTGATTTGAAGAGGCAATCTCGCTCGCAAAAGGCCGAATCGGGTTTTAGCACACCCAAATGGACCACACCCCCAAAATCCGTAACACTAGTTTTGAAGCAGGGGATAATGGGGGTTTTGAAA
>JAQIXS010004560.1:0-14786 GCA_034700785.1 Rossiulus vilnensis
ACCCTAGAAATCAATTCTTGGAAATCAATTCGAAGAAGGAATGTGACCCTTTGACCTCAAACGGTCAATCCGTCACATGTTCCCCCCCCTTCAATAACTGATTGACTATGGTCAAACAGTTCACAACATCATCAAAACAGAAATTATAAGGGTCGAGTAAATCGTGGTCGCAAAGATGCCCTGGTTATTCCCGGACAAGATGTGGAACTACTAGATGTCAACGCATTATCATCCAATACAACACCCTGATTCAGCTCGGAAAGCACATCCCCATCAGCATCCACTGGCCCAACAGCATCAAGTCCATCGGCAAAGTTCACATCCTCAGTGTCCAGAGCATCCGTAGACAAGGCCACTTCCTCTTCATCAGCAGGTGTTAAGACAACCTCCCACTGCATTGCTGGTGCCTGAAGATCTCTCCTCAAACGAAGTGGCATCACTCGACGGTTGTCACCGTTCATCACCTTAGCATCGTCAGGAGCTTGCGGGCAAAACATCTTAAGTTTACTAATATGGGAAGAGAATGGCTGTCCCGACTCTCGTGCACATAACATGACACTGACCGGATTGATAACTTGAATAACCATAAATGGACCTTTATAAGCAGGATGTAATTTTGAACCGGCAGCAGGGATAGCATCGCTTCGATAGAGGACCCAGTCCCCCACTTTAAATTCCACAGCAACATGCTTTTTATTATAATAGTGGGCCTGTTTACTTTGAGCCAACTTCAAATGATCAAAGACCAAATTCCGAACAGTCGTAAATCCCGGTATAAACAACTCACCAAAGGGTGACGATGAAATTAGGTTGGTCATCTTTTCCGGTGATATCAAGTTAACAATTCGCGGTAAGGTTCCATACACAACCGTAAATGGTGTCATTTGAAGAGACTCTTGGTAAGCCGAATTATAATGGTAACAGATGAAGGGCAAAAGGGAATCCCATTCATCTGAACATGACAATACAAATTTTTGTAATAAACGAGTAACAATCTTTACCCCAGCTTCTGCCTGCCCATCACACTGAGGATGGTAGGCGGATGTATTTATTTTCTTAGTACGTACTATTTCCAAAAAAGCTTGCAACGCACCTGACAAAAAAGCTGGGCCACGATCCGATAATAAGCGCATTGGGAAGCCATATACTAGACCAATTCTTTTCAATATAAAAGATGCAACCGTAACAGCTGTCATATCCACAGTGGCCTCTGCCACGATATATTTCGAGAAAAGGTCTACACCCACTAAAATATATCGATGTCCTTTGGAAGTGACGGGGAAACCCCCCACAAAATCAATGGCCAAGGTATCAAAAATACCTGTAATAGGCAATGAATGCAAAAGACCACCCGGCTTCTTCGATGGTTTGTCACAATATTGACAGATAGGGCATGATTCAATATACTTTGAAATGTCAACTCTCATCTTTGGCCAAAAATAATGACTTCTCAACTTCTGAAAGGTTTTTGCGCTTCCAATATGACCACTTAAAGGATCACCATGGGCCAATGCCATCAGTTGCCTCCGGTAACAAACTGGTATATATAAAGGTTTCCCAAACATCTTATCGAACAGTAATAACTGATTGTCATTGAATTTTAACTGTTCTGATGGGACCACTTCCTTCATATCAATCGCATTCTGTTGACTTGATTTCAACTCATCAACTCCAACAAAGGAAACTGTTAAATCAGTCCGCACCGTAGGCAACCGTGTAAGGCAATCGACATCGCACTGACATTTTCCTGATCGATAACGTATATCAAAATCAAACTCCTGAAGGCTCACTGCCCACCGAGCAAGCTTGCCGTGAGGATCTTTCATCGAAAGTAAAGTACATAAGGAATGGTGATCAGTATAAACTGTAAAATGTCGACCATCCAAGTACTTATAGAATTTTTTAATCGCCCAAAGGATAGCGTAGCACTCTCGATGAGTGGTACTCCAACGTTGCTCCTGTTTAGACAAAGCCTGCGAGGCATAAGCAACAACCACTTCATCACCATCCTTTGAGATCTGAGAAAGGATTGCACCCACTGTATACAAGCTAGCATCAGTCTTCAGTATCGTCTCCAAACTGGGATCAAAAGCTCGCAATATGGGATTACTCATTAAACAAGACTTCAAATCTTCAAATTCAGCCTGCTCAAGAGATCCCCATTTCCATTTCACATTATGGTGTGTCAATGCTCGAAGATGATGAGATCTCTCGCTGAATTCCGGAATAAACTTTCGGTAGAAGGAAAGTGCACCCAAAAATCTCTTAACGTCCTTGGCCTTAGTCAAAGAAGTCCACTCACAAATACTCTGTATATTCAGTGGACTGGGCTTCAAACTAACCCCATCAATGATATGACCCAAGTATAAAACCGACTTTTTCAAAAATTGACATTTCAAGATATTAATTAATAGCTTAAACCGTCCAAGCCGATCCATCACTTCTGCAAGATGTACCAGATGTTCAGCATAGGAACGCGAATGAACAGCTAAGTCATCAAAAAAGATCTTGACATATTGGGTCAACAGGTCCTCAAAAATAGTGTGCATGGTACGCTGCATAATTTGACACGCTGTGCATATACCGAAAGGCAAAAAATTAAACTCGTATTGGGCGTCAGGCGTGACAATGGACGTCTTAAAACGATCCTCCTTACATATGGGCAATTGCAGATATGCGGCTTTTAAGTCTATAACAGAGAAATATTCACACCCCCGCATTCCATCCAACAGATCTTCAGGATAGGGCAGTGGAAAATGTTGTCTCACTAATACCTCATTAAGGGACTTAAAATTTCCGCATAATCGATGTTTCTTCGCGCCCATGGCATTAACCTGCTCCACAAGAACGACAGGACAGGCCCAAGGAGAACTTGAGGGTGAAATTATTCCATCCCTCAGCCATTCAGCACATTGTTTACGGATCAAATCACGTTTAAATTCGGAAGTAGCATATGGACGAGAGTGCCTAGGTACGCCATTACCAGTTTCAAGATGAACTTCCGGTAAGAGCACAGGTGTGTCAGCAACCAATTGAGTTTCATAATTTTTCAAAATTTGTAACAATGCAGAATCATCGATCAATTTTTCCCAATCATTGGGTAACTCTTTGCTACACTGTATGGGTACACAATCCAATTCAACCTCAGTTATCCGACAATTCAAATCGCTAACATCCTCAGGCATTCCCACTTGCAAAGCTAAAACATGGGACACTTCATCAATAAGGATTGGATATTTTGGGGTAATAATAGATCCGGTCGGGGTTTCAATATCAACCTCTACTACAATTGGATCACCCCCATTATTAATTCTCAGCTCGACCGCATCCTGCTGCCTAGCCACACATGAAACCACCAACTCGGGATTCCTCCTCTTTGGTTCCTCCATCAATTCATTCACGTTTCGAATATAATTATCCCTGAACAATAATGTCTTATCCAAAAAATTGATACCAGACAAATTCTTCAAAATGTAATCCATTCCCAATATAATATCATATATCATATCTTCCACTACGAAAACCATTTGATTAAATTTATGGCCGCACAAATCAAACTCAATCTCTCCTCTACCAATAACGTGAAGACCCAGTTGATTAATGGTGCGCAAACGTACTGGAAAATATGACATCACCTTAACATATTTCTTCAGGGAGGGTCCAATTAATGACACTTGACTACCTGTGTCAAGCAACACTTGGCTAGTAACTCCATCCAAAAAACCAATCTCAAAGAGGAAAATCCCCTCGGGTGAACACTCAGGAGGAATAGGACTTCCGCACCGAGACCCACTTACCTCCTTTATGGGTCTCGGGATTCGTTTCCCGAAGCCTTATTTTCATCAGGTTTATAGGAACCCCTTCTTCTACCATTAAATGGAGTAAACTTGAAAGAACGGTCCATACGCCGGAAACATCTCACCGCACTATGTCCGAGTTTCTCACATATCTGGCAGCGAACCACAGAGGATCCTTCCCGAGCATCAGGTAACAAATTTCTACCACCATTCCTAACATGGTCAACCATAGCAACATGAGCATCGGTCAATTGTTTCAACTTATCATCCAGTTCCTGCTTCTGCCTTGACAAAGCCGAAGAGATAACCTGTTCCACCTGTCCTAATGTCAGTTGGGATACAGAAGCAGTCTTTACTCTCTGACGCATTTCCCTATCCTTATCAAGCAGATATGCCAATAAAGAATCGACTGTGAAGTCCATCCGAAATCGGAACGAACCAGTCCAATCATCTGGCAACCCTCCAAGCACAAATCTAATTTTCTCACTTTCCTCCATCATATTATTGACTTCTTTGCAAAGACGCAGCTTATCAAAAAAATATGATTGAAGGATTTCCGTATCAGGGGTATAACGTCGCATAAACAGCCTCTGTTCCACAGGGACCCGATCACGCAAATCAGGATAAGCATTATTTAATCTTTTTCGTAATACAGTCCACTCAGATGATGGATCCTGAGCAGAATACCACTTCAAAGCTGATCCACATAAATAATTTGGAAAATATTTGACCATGTCTTCTTTGGTCCAATTGGCCTGAGGTGCCATTCTTTCATACCGGCGCAAAAACTCTTCAGAAGTGAGCTCGTCACCATCACCAGAAAACTTATCGGGGAAGGCCAATTGGGGCAAATATTTCCGCGCCATGTTCACACTGGGCGATACCCCACCCGAAGCTCCCCCTGGCATATTAACTCGTTGCAGGAAAAAAAAATCCGTACTAATGGGATAACACCTAACAATTTCGCAGGTAGCCTAAACGTAGCAGGACGCTATCAAGTAGCTATTAATACGCCACTCCCCCCACCTTGCTTAGGCGCCAAATTACCTAAATAACTAATAAATTCCACCCATCAACAACAAAAGAAAAAAACAAAATCCCTAGCACGTCTAAATTCCAAACACAGGGTCACAATAAGATATCAATTCACCATCCAACATTGGCACACAATACAATATAATATCATCAATCAACTCCACATAAACAGAATAAATGGTAAGAGTATGTGAAATTCCGGATACCAGAAATATCTTAGATAAGAGACAAAACTCCAGGGTTTGTAATAAGAATCCTGGGTGGAAACACCACTTTGTGGCGTCTTGTCCGTGCCCCGCCACGAGGCAAAAATTATCTTATATTGGCCCGGGATTTTTAAGTTAGGTCGACCCACCCAATAAGTGACAATCCACACAAGGTAAATAGTGATTAACTTGTGGTTAAAGGTCATTTAACTTGCAACGGTGCAACCGGTCCTTAGGGGTTTAAACGGAGGGGCATCACCAATCATGACAACCATGGAATGAAAGAATGCGGTAACCATGACAACCGTGGAAGGAAAGAATGCGGTAACCACGACAACCGTGGAATGAAATAATGCGGTAATCACGACAACCGTGGAAGGAAAGAATGCGGTGACCATGACAACCGTGGAAGGAAAGAATGCGGTAACCATGACAACCGTGGAATGAAAGAATGCGGTAACCATGACAACCGTGGAAGGAAAGAATGCGGTAACCATGACAACCATGGAATGAATGCGGTAACCAGGAGAACCGAGGAATATAAGAACCACGCGTGGCAACGATTCAAAAAAACAAATTAGAACGTAACCATGGCGACCGCGAACCTGTGGAAAGCGACGGTAACCATGACGACCAGGAGATGATCGAAGAATCGCCATCTAGCGATCGAAATGAGGGGAAACGGGTGGCAATGGAAGCCGGAGGTCGCCTTTTTCAGTCCACCACTTGGACTTTCTGGAGCCAGAAGGTTTAATCGTTTGTGGCGGATACGGATACATGTATATCAGCTTCTTGTGTTCGGAACTTGTGAGCCCTCTATTTTGATCGATAGTTTTGTTTACCGCTCGCTCCGAAATCCCAGATTTCCTACCCCAAAAATAGCGTCTCTATCGCCGCCAATAACGAGCACGATGGCTGCGTTTTATGGACCCTCTCTCGAGTCCATCAGCCCATCAGGTCGGGGGGGAGGAACATCCGGTTTTACGATAAACAACGGGTAAACAAAAGTCTCGTAAATTAAATTATGAAATTAGCGAACGGGTTTCGCCCAAAAGTCTTCTCGTCTCGTTCCTTTTGAATCGGAATCGAAATCAGAGGTCGATATAAAGTCGAAAAACAAGAAAAGGTCATGGCGAACGAGATTGCGGGATGACGTCACAAATCGGTGGGATTTCGGTTTGATGCGTTAGTGATGGGGGGAGGGGGAGGTCAAGGAGGAAGTCAAATAAGTCAGCTGAAGTTCAAGACAAAACGTTCGTTTTTGTCCAAGGTTTCACTAACGCATCAAACCGGTGTGTACCAAGCGTGCGATGTGCCTTATTGTATATTATACACTTATAGGGAAAATGATCGTCGTTTGTATACATGTGTTGAAGTCGATGCGCGACTTGTTGTTTTATAGCCAACTGGTGAAAACAATCCCCTCGAAGACCTCACCCTCTCCTTATTGCGCTTTTATGTGCCGTAAATATTCGCTTCTAATGCGGTTTATATTGCGGCGGAGAGACATGAAAGTATAATTACGAACACCCGGCGCCCCCTAGCGGCAATAAACGCGTGGCACTCCTGGGGATGTCACCGCTTTTGCGTGTTGGAGAATTCAATTCAATTCATCGCTGTCATGTGCCACGTGTCACGAACGCGTGTTCTGGGTGGTCACCAGCATTCAATTCAATCCATTAACCCAAAATTATTCAATTTTTTTTATTGTTCAACTTGATGGTCCACGTCATCGTCGTCGAACTGGATTTTTGTTAGCTTAAAGACTAAATCCGTTTGGAAGAGAATTTCAACGTCTGATGGCATGCAAGGAATGAGACCAATAAAATGTGGACCGGAAAGGACTCCTCGGATTTCCATAAGCGGGGACTGAATCCTCCACCGAATTAGTATTCTCAGGCATGGGTTGAGTCTTCCACTAGCCCTGGACTCTTGACTGGAGAGGACATTGACAGTTTTGGGAAACGCTTTCATCTCACTGAAATTTTAGCTGATGATGAATCTAGCAGCTCTGCTTTGGAGAAATGTTCTTACCAATGATAAATATCAAAATTCTTTAACATCATAATTGCTAACCAAAAGGGGCGTCCATCTTGCAAAAGAAAAAAAAAATACTCGTACATTTTTGCTTAAAATCCATATTATAATGTTTCTCAGTGTATAATTGATCACTCCACATTCAATTTGTATTTTTAATTTCGAAATGTCCTATTTATTTATAATAATAAAAAGTTTAAAAAAAACTAATGCAACCCGCAATGCACGATTGCTTTGCAGGGAAGCTCAGGTCGCGTAATTGATTTTCTTCAAAATCAAGAACTGAATCACTCGATAAATGAATCGATTTTTGCCATTCAGGCTTGCGTAAGAGCCATGCTAATGTTCTCTGAATCGTCCCAATGTTAGTACATGTACTGCCGAAGTTCTCTAAAATATGTAATCATATAAAAATTCATTTCTGAAAATTCGCAATCGTTGCTTACTGGCATGTTGACAACGGACATTAAAATAGGCTACAAATAAATGGTATGATAAATAACATTTATAGTATGTTCATGAAACGACGAGCTTCTGTCCAAAGACAATGAAATTGAACTCATTGATGATTACAAGCACTCGTATTTGGTAACCCAGAAGAAGAGAAGGTTCTCCTTGAATCCTTCAGTCTTATTTGCGAAGGATGTTTTACTGGCGTCTCTTAACGCGTTGCATTAAATACGGAGATTGAATTGATTATCCGGTTTAATGTAACCTATAACATTATCCGAGCGTAAACAAACAAACAATCAATTACCTGCGGACATCTCTTTTAATTGGTCCATTAGTGTCATTGGGGCCGAATCATTAGGAAACACGAGAACAACTTTTGTCTGCCTTTTTTTTTAAGCGCCCAAATTTCGCCTCGGGCAAATGAAATTACTTTCGATGACCGGAAGCCAGCTTTAGTTTATTTTTCCAGCAAATCCTCTTCACTTCCTTTTCGTAAACACGAAGCCACTCTGTCTTCCAGTGCAATTCCCCATTAATCAGCGACTCGATTAATCCATACAAAAATACATATATTTATAAGAAAAATGAACTGAAATCCGTTAGATTAATAATGTTAAACCTCCTTCTTGAAAATGTTTTAAGACTTTTAATACAGTTATGTCGTTCTTCATCTACGATTCACCAAAAATGAAATAAAAGAACTTGAGATTCACTAATACAAATTTCTCCTCTATTAATATTTTTAGTACGAAATGGCATTCGTGGCTTAACATTTCTTGGTAATCAACGAATATGCTACTTGTAGGCTACATGTATATACCAGTCAATGTACGCTTAAAATCCATTTTAATTCTTGACCATGTGTATGTATATTTAACCTGGCTACATGAAAGCTTTCAACCTGATCTGCTTCCAATCTCAAATAAACGCTAAAAACGCTCGCTTTTATTTTGTTTTAATTCATGAATTTTTCATGACTCGACCTCCATTCTTTTTTTTCTTTTTTTATTCTTGCTATTCTTTCCTCCATTGTCAGCTTCTTAATGGAAGTCGAAAACCCATTGCTTTCTCAACGACGTTTTTTTTCACTTCAATTCATTTCCAGTTGGAAGAGCATCCTCATTTTCGAGACGAATTAATAGGACCAATCTAGGTTTACAGTAGATAAATCGGCCGGTCCTATCACGTTAACGTAGCCAGAGAAGCAGCGCCGACTAGCGGCCCCGCGGGGGTCGTTCAAATAAAAGGCAGAATTACACTTGGGATTATCTGAAAATACACGAATTGAACGTCTGTTAAATGCACTGATTTTCGATTAATCTCTCCTGTGCAACCACTTATTTACCATCCGTTGTGCGTCAGAGTGGCTTTCTGTAAGCTGAATATCTCTTGATTGGTTTTGGCTCAGTATATTCTAGTTTTGAACAGGCGATATTTTGTATTCCTGTTAAAAGATTCATACAGTTTTTAATTAATTAAGCTTTCCTGACATATCAAAGTATTTATTTCGTTGAACGGCATCCTTCAATAACGTGTTTATAATTTTTATAATAACTAATCTGAAAAAGTTGGAATTGTCAGTGTTTATGATGCCGATCTCAACACACACACACTTAAGAGTGCATTAAACATACATAATTATGCCAATTAAATTAGTATAGATGTACAGTATGTGATGTTTTCTTTCCATACCCTTTCCATTCAAGAAATACCATTTTATTATAATGTATTGTTCTTATTAATAGTAAAAGAGGACGTATCTAGTCACACTTTTGCAATGATAGGGAGTTCTCCAATTTTTCATAGCACATTATCAACTTTTGAAATGAATGAAAATATCTGTAATTGATAAGGTTTGTTTTCATTTTATCTTATAAACATTTTTGTTAAAGTCAGGGGAATTATCGCTCCCCCCCACACAAAATCTGGGAAGTTGAGGATATAATTTCGCTGGAAATCTTGTTACGTATGCATCTATAGTCTGCTCAAAACTAGAATATACTGGGCGTTCAAACGGACCAGTAGAATGAAAGAGCCTGATTTTCGAGTAATCTCTCCTGTCCAACCACTTATTTACCATCCGTTGTGCATCAGAGTGGCTTTCTATAAGCTGAATATCTCTGATTGGTTTTGTCTCAGTATATTCTAGTTTTGAACAGACAATATTTTGCATTCCTGTTAAATGTTTCACACAGTTTTAAATTAATTAAGCTTTCCTGACATATTTCGTTGAACGGCGTTTGACACCGACCTGAATTGACCTGACCTGACACGTGATGTACTTGTTAGGGCTGTGCTAAAGTCTTAAAAATGAAGAAAAAGTTGTATTAAAGCCTAGGTTATTACAATGAAGGAGGGGGTGAGGTGTATGAGCAATGTGACCAGATAGAGATAGCATCCTTTTCGAAATTCCCCTCCCCCATCCCTCCTTCCTCCCCTTAAAACGAAAATGCCACACAGAGGCGATTGAATGCAGTGGAGCGAAGTGGGAGCCAATGGGCCTCCACTTGGCTGGACAATGAGCGAAGTGACCAATGGACGCGCACTTAATTAATTCCGGATGAAAATGGCTTAACGATGTTAAATCACGTTTCGCTCTGGATGAAACGCCACACAAAATGGAGCCAAGAGAAGCGAAATGAAGCGTTTTCAACAAAAGAATAATGCATCGAGATTGAAAAAAGCGGTGTCTGAGGGGAAAGAGAAAATTATATTCAGTATATATATATGGAACCAGACGCGAAATTATCATTTTTGGTAAAATTCAATTTGCGCCAGAAAAAGATAAGAAAAGTCCCCCTGGTGGCCAGCGCTGCGCTTTTTCCAAAGGAAATTATTATCTCGAATCCAGTATAATTAATACGAATCACATTGAAATATGTTCGTGATGTTTATGCATTATACATCGCTGTATGAATAATCGTATGATTTTTTTTAAAAAAATTGTCAAACGAAATGGCACTAAGGTAGCGTTTAGTCATACTCATCGAAATGATAATGATGGCCATTGCATGTCGTCAGATTGAATTATCAATGAATTCATTCGGTAATCGAAATGTAAAAGATGACCATACCTTGTTATCAAAATGTTAAACATTGCCATTACGTATCACTAACATGCCAAAGACGCCCATTCAACGTCTGTGTAATGACCATTACATGCCACAGGTGACCGTTCCATGTCAAAGATGACCGTTCCTTGTAATTAAAATGTCAGTAACATGACCATTCCAAGTCATCGAAACATAAACAAGATCAACAAGATGTAAAAGAAGATCATTCCTTGTCATCAAAATGTCAAAGACGACCATTCTTAGTCATCAAAATCGCAAAGATGACCATTCCACATGCTAGTGACATATCAAAGACGACCATTCCTTGATTGTCAGTTACGAGTGGAAGTTGACCACGGCGTGTCATCTAAATATCAAAGATGACCACTGCATGTCATCGAAATACCAAAGATGACCACTTCGTGTCACAGACTGGCGTGCCACGAGGGTCATCCGATGTCGGTGACTCGCCGACGTAACGTGAACGACGAAAGGTGATTTTTGTGAAAGACACACGTATTGTAGTCGTAACTCGTATTACCGAATCGATAACAATTGTAAGAACGATCACAATTGTTGCAAAAGCACGTTTGTCAACGCCTTACGTTTCCTTCCTCTTTTCACGAGGCCACTGATGGCTTCGTCTTCAACGCGTCGATAAAATGTCCTAGCGAATAAAAGCAGGATCCGGAAGTAAGAGTCTCCGCATGCGGAATGTTTTTTTCAAAATTTTTTTTTATATTTATACATGAAGCTCAAAAGTCTATATGCTGGAGCAATTTGCACGCCCAATCAAAGTCGTGTCAACAGTATAGTCGCCATAACGACGAGGTTGCATTAGATAAATACCGTCTGCATTTACATAAAAGCTGGAGAAAAAAGGGAAAAAAAAGTTTATAAAAATATATAAAAAATACACAAAAAAAGCGAGAGTGTTAACCCATCGCGGACTTCAAATTTCGTGTCTCGTTCAAATAAACACTCTGAAACGGAAACCTTTTTTTCTTTCTTCACAATTTTGTTTTATTCCCTCACGTTTTTCTGATCTTCCATAAAAATCTCAATTGTTTGAAAAAGGAAATAAGGTGGCAAAAAAAAACCAAAAAAAAAAACTCACCGTATTTGACGAAATCGAAACAAAATAAAGACGACCTAATTTTTTGCAAAAGCTCGTTAAGATAGGGGCAGGTTGTTCCAGACGTACCCTTACATAATGACGTTTATTTTAGCCACAAAAAAATTGGAGCTTTATTGTCAAGTCAAGATGGTCGCCTCATGTTTTTCGCTTGATTTACCCCGAATTTCGTAAAATGTCTCTACTTTTTGTCGAGACTAAAATTGGCAAACGTCCTTTTGTCTTTCACGGGGGTAGGGTGGGGTGAGGAGCCATTTAAACCACGTTAAAAACAATTTCTGTGACAATTTCTTAGGCCTTCTGAAGGTTTCTACGTGTATTATTACTCACACATTTTTTATTCAAATACTTTTTATAATTGTTCAATTTATTTTCACCTATGTAGAATTGTTCGTACACTAGGGTTTTAGATCTGTATTACAATTTAAAAAATTCCCCGTTTAGTTATATATAAAAAAAATTTAAAAAGAAATTTCAAAACGCTGTCAAAAAACATTAGGAGGTTGCCATACAGGGAAGCCCCGTTTTTAGGGGGTCGATTAACGTTGTTTTTTTAATTTCTAAGTGTTTGTATAAATAAACGGGGTATTTTGAAATTATAAAACCCAATTCTGCATTGGCATAAATAAATTTAGCAATTATAATACGCATTTGAAGCTAAAAATATGCCAGTGATACTTCTCCATGGTGAGCATGCTTTTGGCTCGTCCTTAATTTTTTTTTATTTTTTGCAATTTCCATCCAAATCAAGAAATAGTCAGATATTGACTACTACAAACTGATGTTTCATATCATTATATTTGTACTGATATCACTAGTCCCAAAACGCAGTACGTATAGATAGTGATATCAGTATAAAATCATATACTGATCGTTTCTCCGAGGGAGCCAATGAATGATGTTATTATTCCTTCAGTACTGCTCTCGTTCAGATCACGTGATTGTATAAGCGTTTGTAACGTTTACAAATCCGCTCACATAATAACGCTCACAAATCCGAAATTTTACCTCATTTCTTATTTGTAATCTGACTCACCGCTCCGAGGAAGGGTAAGGAGGAGGAGGGGGTTTTGGTACCTGTTTTTTTTTGTTTCTCCAAAAAAAAAACCGATATATCACTACAACAAAAAAAACCATAAATAAAAAATATAAAAAAACCACGAGAGCAAATAATGAAAATTCGATGTTGGTAACAAGAGAAATAATTCAGTTGGTGTTTACTCGAGCATCTTGAAAAATGTAGGGAATAATATTTCATCCAGGGGCTATTTCGAATGTAATTTATTAATGATACGCCTGGGGCCCCCTATGATAATCTAAGGAGAAAAACGCATTTAATCTATAATTCAAAACCATGCGATCTTCAGCAAATTCGGCGTTCGCGTTTCGCATAAAAATCGCGATATACAGGAAATAGTTGCGATGTCCGCGAGGAGTACAGGGTGAGACGAAAGTTGAGACGATTACTTTTTTGAATTATCACAAAATAATACACGCTGATTATGCGGGTAGTTTGTAATCAACACCTAATTTTATGCTATTTATTACGTTTAATGGATTTGATTAAAGTGGTTTGTGACCACTTATTACATTTGCGTGCAAAGAAAATGACCAGTTGCCCACCCAAGGGCTTTAGGGGGGAGCAACGGGGCACCTGCACCCTACACAATCAGCAGTCCATGGTATCATACTAGATAAATGGATTTTTTTTACTTAAATGGCCTTATTTTACTGTTATTTATAAACCAGTTTTCTTCCAAAAATTTTCGCCTACGGCGTTTCTTCGAATAATGGAAAATATTTATCAAATGTTGATGCAAAAATTCCGGACTCTTTTATAGTGAAAGAAATAAAAGGCATGCAAATGTCCAAGAAATGCGAATTGTTTGCTGCTGTTTTAAAGCTTTTCACCTGAGAGAAATTTAATGAGCAATTTGTGTCAAATTAATCTCATTTTGGATATCTACTTTCTGAACAAAATTCATTTATAATAAATGAACAAAATAAATTTTTAATACCTGAACAAAATACGTATTTAATACCTGTAGAATTTTTTAAAAAAATTATGGGACATTAAAGTCACGAAATTATAAGCTGCTAATTTCCTTTTTCGACAGCAACTTAAGTTTGCGTCTGAGTAAAAATGATATAAAGTCATCGCAGTAATTCGGACTTGTTTTTAATTTGATACGTAAATTTAAAGTGGGCTGAAATACAGGAATATTCGAAACAATCGATTTATTACTAATACTCGTTATTGAAATAATTTTAACGAAAAATGTTCATCGAAATACGCACGAAAGCGTGCAAAACCTGGGTTAAAAACGTAGGCCTACCGATTTCTTCCGAATTGCGAAAAGTACAAACTTTGTGAGTACTGTAGTAGTAGTTGACCTCAGCGCCCCCTATGTCGCTATCTCTATTCAAAGCACGTTGACCAGATGGACTAGACGCGATGCTTGACCGATGTATTTTTTTCGCCGATTCCGCTCACGTCGTGTCATTTTCGATGGTCAACTGACCAGACGGACAAAATGCCTATAAATTAAGCGCTCTATAAACGCCTATAATTTAATCAACAGATTGCTGCCCCCACCCCCTCACCACCTCACCCTCTCATCAGCTTTAATTGAAGCATGATTTGAATAGTAATCGGTTTTTTCTTTCTTTTCTTTTGTTGTCTGTTTGCCTCCCAAACTTTTAGTCAAGTCGCTCAGAGTTACCCTTGACCACACACGAAGTTGCAAAATGTAAATTCAGGACGTTTCCTTCCTTGGGTCCTTAAGGGTGTCCAGTAATTCTAATTAGTCATCTAATAGAACCGTAGCACATAATGTAGTTTCTGATTTCCTGTATATTTTTTCACGTTTGGAAACGAATTTTTACAAGATGAATGATGTCGTTATGATTTTTATTGATATGATTATATATAGTAATATCATTAACCATACTGATATTAACAGTCCCAAAATCCAGTATATCTAGTGATACTGACATCAGTATAGAATCATGCTGGTATCAATAAAAATAATACTGATATCAGTAGAGAATCACATACTGATCTTTTCTC
>JAQIXS010004561.1:0-14786 GCA_034700785.1 Rossiulus vilnensis
TAAAATGATAAATGATAATGATCAAAAATTCCAAAAACCAAAGGCAATAACATAGCCATTGCTTTGTTTTTCAATTTTTCATAGTTTTTAAGCCGCTGTGGATACAAGATTTCTACTTGGTGAAAAAATAAATTAGGCAATTATAATAAGTATTTGAAGCAAAACGGTGTTATTTTTCTTCTTCTAAATGTTGGGTCAGGCTTAACATCCAAAAATTGCGTTTGCATCAAGAAACATACTTTAAATCACCCTGTAGAAAAGTGTTCCAGCTGATCAGCACGTTTGTCCGCAATTGCTACTGTCATTGAAGCTGAATTGAATTTTGGCTTCCATAAAATTCCCTTAACTGAGGTAATAAAGAAAGGAATTGATGGATGAGCTTGATAATCTTTAAACATCACAGCCATGTGTAATGAATGCTTATCACAACTAAAGGAATTGTGCAGTGACAGCTAGCATGCCAGCTATTGTGTTTTGTAACGTTTTTATATCGAAATCCTTGAAAAGCATTGAAAAAACCTTGAAATTGATGGAAAACTGCTCACACCAGGAAAACGGAAGTGCTCTGCAATTGAGGCGCAATCTATTCCTCTGGCAGTAAAAAAACTGGAAATCGTGTTGCTTTGATGTGAGCAAACACATTTCTTTTGGTTGGGTGGAGTTTCGGGAATATTGCTATTGTTTTAGCAATTCATTTCTCACTTTCTATTTTTTTTAAACACGGGTGTATTAATTAGTTGATTACTTTACATGCAGCTAGCGATATAAGTAACATATGCAATGACCTGCCAAATACATTTGCAAACGCCTCTGGTCTCATGTAACTTTTTCTTATGTCGAGGACACTGCCTTTTTCTAATTTTTCGTCAGCTACCATAGACTAAAATACTTTCAATACTAATCTCCATGAATTTACCCTTATCATTTATTTAAATTACCCTTGAATTAAACTCAGATAATTGGAGAGTAGTGCGATCTGATAGTGTCATCATATCATAAAGGGGAAAACCCATTTGAACGAAATTTGGCTCAATAGCATTTCTCATGCAATTATGTCATATAGTGCAAGTCATTCGTTTATGAATTTTTATTATCATACAAAATGATTTTTGCGAACGATTACATTAAGTTAATTTTTATTATATGTATGCATGTATTAATGTAAGTATTGGATTATACGTTTTTCAGTGTCGTTTACTGCTTTAATCATGGAATAATTTGAAGACTTAAAAGTAAAAAATATTTAATTGTATATTCTAGTTTTGTGTTTTTGTAATATGTTTTGTTGCATATCAATTACTAGGCTGACAGGTTGGCTCGAAACTCTTTAATTCTAATTAAAAAAATAGATAAGATAAAATTTCTTATAACAAGTAGAAGAAATTGATGTCTAACATAATCTGACGAGGAAAATAAAAATAGACAGCTGCTGCACTTGTAAAGTAACATGTTTTTTGGTCCGTTTCAATTGTAATTGAAGGCATCGTCAAATTCTCAGAAGTCATTACAATATCTTAATGTTAGTTTATACATTTATGCAATGTAATGATTCATAGAATGTGATAAAATGGAAATTTTGTAAAATTTCTCAGAATCCACATATAGCATCAGCTAGTTAATTTTGGTAAAAAATAAAAAGGACTGAAGGACAAATGCCTAGGGATCATGCTTATTTTTAACAATACGCATAATAGCATTATAACTACTGCCTAAAATATGTAATTAAATACATGTATATTTGTTGAAAAAGCGGGCACTGAAACGTTGAAGTACTTTTTCTCTGAAGTTATAATGTGCAACTGCAGTGACGTTTTTGATCTTTCAAAAATAGCGTTTCCTTCTTCCTCTAGGTGTTACAAGGGGACTATTTAATTTTAACATACTTTTTTATACAAAATTAAAGCTATTATGGTTTCAAAATTTAAAAAATATTTTATTGAAAACTTTATCGTTCAAACCTAAACATGTTTTTCTTGGCAAAAGTATTTTGTCAACGGAGATTTAAGCCCTTTCTCCTCCGCGAAAGTTTAGATGTGGAAAAATATCCATTATTGATCTGCAAATGTTAAACATCAATACATGAGAAGCTTAATATCACCGAGCCGAAGTAGGCAGTTATTAAGTCGATTTCTATTTCATTGGAATATTTTATAGGAAACCAAGCCCTTTAATAGTCAATACTGAAAGCACACGTGTGTGACCACAACGTGTTTGATACCAGTGAAAGTTGTTAGAATTCGGATTATGGGGTAAGCCGATTGCTTTTTACAGATTTATCATGGCCGTTTTCTTGTCACATCTATTCTTTCGTCACTTGCATTACAATTCAAGTGTTGTAAACAGGACTTGTCAGACTAATTTAAATGTCCGGTCCCAGAAACATATACATCTACTTTAACTGCTTCCTTAATAGCGGTTCTTGTTAAAATTTTAAGTTGGGCGACCCTGTTGTTGGAAGGTTTCTAGCTGACAATTCAGATTTTCCGGAAATGTTCCTGTGCGCTTGTCAGAGACGCGCTAGTAACTCAACGTTTGCACCAATACATCGTGTTCGAAATGTCAGTTGTGTTTTCTATCGCCGGATGTTGCATGACATGCATGGTAAAAACGAACATCGAGCTTTGAAATGCCTAAGGTGCCCAATTTTGCAAGTTGTGGGAGTCACGTATATGCAGATCAGTTCAAAATTGCTACCTATAGAAAACTTGAAAGTTGGTTTTAAGGCCAGTAAATGGGTAGATTTCCAATGATATACTACTCCGTACTGTCTCCGTGATGCTCAGCTACTTGGGATAAAAAAGACCTAGCTGAATTGCGTTCCATTGTTTACGCAAGACCAGTTTACAGTAAATTGACATTTGATAGCAGTACATAATCTTCTGGCTTAGTATCATCCAATGTTGAGCGGTGGAGAGGACAGTAATTGGCAGTTTCATTATGTAGATGATTCCCTCCATAATAATGGACCAGGGCAATTAGCAGTATGTACATGTACATGTTGGAACAGTGAAAACCTGGGAATTCCTTCCAACATCTTGCAGCTATCTTTGAGAGGTAGATACTAGGCTGGGCCTATAATATCTGCAATGATTGACAGGCAAACTTTCTCGAGTCTTCGAGACCTTTCCACGTGTTTTATTTGGCTGCAGTTTAACGGATGTTTTTTTTTGTTCTCGTCAGACCTACCAGGCAGCAGATGAGAGCATGACATGACACGAGTGGCTGGGCGTGTTGTTGTTATAGACCATCGTAATTGATATGGACACTCAAAAATGCGATATTTGCTCGCGAGCCGCATTTTCCTGTTCCGGTAATGTAGACAAGTAATTTGCCAACCAAACACTATGGTTAATGAAAGCAAGTCTAGGCAGGCCGCCACCCAGCGAAGAATGCTGATTGACACTCGCCGTAATGCAAATATAAACATTTGTCCAATTGCTATTTATAATGCCAGGTGCTAGTTTTCCAAATTTGATGGCTTCTCATGTCTCGTATTTCCAAAGCTGTTTTCTACAAAAATAAACTCTAATATCCCCATTCCTGCGATGGTTTTCCTGTTAGAGTGCGAAACTTCCTCGTTCGTCATCAAGTGTGTTCAGAGACGTTTACGCTGAGTGGAATTGAAGCCCTAGATTTTTTATTTGTTGGAATATGCTGGGAAACAAATCAGAAATGCGTCGTAAGTGCCACGAGATATTCGTAGAATTCATATCATTATTTGCACTGGAAAGTTCGTCCTTACTAAAAAATCGAATGACAAATAATGAACTTTTATCTGGAAAGTCAATATTTTATTGTTTTTAAATGTCAAGTTTATAAAGGGAACACCGCAATTATTTAAAAAAGACAATCACAAATAGTGAAGGATTGCCAGTCAACAATTCTTAATGAATGCTGTAATAATAACTTATGAAGGGAGTGTTGTTGGTGACATTTTCTAAAAAATAAAAACCCCGAATCATGGATTTTGACCAGATTTTCACTAATAATTATAAATAAATTGAATTAAAGGAACGCCAAATGCAAAATTTGAGAAAATAATTAAATTAAAAATGAAGCATTTTAGTCAATATTTGCGTAAGAAAATAGGTTTAGGAAATATAAATTAAAAAGGAACGAAATTTTAAAATACCATTAGAAATAAAAACTAATCAAAAGTGATGGGATTTTGCCAAATTGCCAAGTAATATTAATAAATAATTCTAATGAAGAGAATGCTAACGACTGAATTTTTATTAAGAAAAAAATCAAATGAGAGATTATAATCAACAAATTACATGCATTATAAAAATAAATTATTTAAAGGAATACCATAAGCACCACTTTTATAAAAAAAAAAAGGAAAACACCGCATACTTCCTTCAATAATGGACGCTTAATATTGTTAGTGACCATTTGCCCTATCAGCAAGCAGTCTAAGCTTAGATGGGTTAGTCTATGATAATGTCGTAGTGATAATTGCCAAAAATACAGTAACATTTCCTAATCGTCTTAATTTCTAGTTTTAACTAGAAATTCCCCAATGTATTCCCCAATTGGGGACTGCTTAATTTCCCCATTCCTCTCCATTTAGCACGGGTCTTGTTAAATCAAACCTAAAGATTGCATGAATTACGGAAAATAATTATTGGAAAATAAATTCTCTCGTATGATTAGCAAAAGTAATTAAAATCCCACGGGCGCAATCAACCAAGAGACTGATTGGTCGGTGAATTGATAAGACACATGAAAATGATATAAAATTACTAGACTGTGAAAGAATTAGTTTTTTCCTTTGCCGCTTTCGACTATCGTTGCATGTTTAAGCTTATCATAGCCGGATGACCTAACGCAGACGGTGTTTTTTGATGAAATTGTCTGATCGCCTCCTCGATTGCTGGCCGTTTGTGCATTCTTTAGTATTTCCTTGCCAATGGTAAAATAGATTTCGCAGACAGATTAATCTCCGAAATCTGAACGTGTTTATGCACCGCTTTCGTGGCAATTTCATGCTCGTGTAGATGAATTAAGCACAGGATAGAATAAGTTCAAATCGATAAAATCATTCTGCGAACCATCAGGCATCAGAATCCGTGTTATTATTGGGCGTGAAAACATGCAGGGGGTTGATGAATTCATAAATTTCCTTTATTGCGGAGTGCTTCTGAATGAATTGCATTTTCATTGGAGTGATGGATCCCAGTGTTCTCTCCTTATTCACGGAAGTTGCACATCATTGATTGTTGTTTTTAACGCTATGGTAGCAGATACTTTGGAACTTCCGCCCAGCGTAAATTTCGTTCGCAAAAACTTCGGTTTTCAGTTGTCCGTAAATTATATTCCAATCGATTTTGAGTCCTTTTTACACACTCCTTCGTGAATAAAATCACCGACCTTAGTCACTCCTTAAGCTGTAGGGGCCTCATTGCTCTTCAATTGATAATTTTTAGACAAGTATCATATCTGTATTTCTGATATTAACTATAACATGATATCAATAAATAATACTGGGAGAGTGCATGGCTGGCGGAAAAACATTGTGTCTGACGATAAACAGAATTATATTTACTTATTCTTATTTGAGTTAAATTACCAAACTGTTGCTTGAGTATATCATTTGATACTGTTTGACAACTCCCAGGTGTGAAAACTAAATATGGGTTGTGTGCATGGTCATATATGAATTACTCCAAACTATCTGTATACGGCCATATATGTTCATGTTTTTACTTTCTTACATATGATCATATGCAGTTTGCCAATATATTTACAGATATGGTCGTACGTACGATATCTCTATGCCCATACCTGGAAAATCCACTACAGTAACTTATATTAAAATTTTATTCATATTAGGATGTATTACTCATGCATGCAGTCATGTATCTTAATCTAAAGACACTATGAAAGGCGATATCAATATATGCTCATAAATGGCAAAGTATTTGACCGTATGTCATATGCATGTATAACCCCATACATGTATATTTGACCATATTTAACTTTTCCACTCCTGCTAGGTATATAACTACACTGTATTGTTAACATTGACTAAAGCGTACTTACTGATTCTTTCTTGGCAGAATTTGAATAAAGTTTGGAAGGCAATCAACCACTATCAAAAAAAGCTATTGATTCAGAAACAACTTCCATATGCTGTGCTATAAACTAAGCTTAATTCCGTTCACTGGTCTGGCTTTCAAGACGATCGATATCAAATAAGAAACTTCGTTTGACCAATATCGTTGGACATTTATGGCGAAGATCTCAATTTCCACCAAAATCTGAATGGTGCCAATAAATATCTCGATGTGGCCAGCCTTCTGTTTTACTGCTGGATTTGGAATTGAGAATGGCTAATGGGAGGCAAAGCCTCCGAATATCTGAATATTATTCCTGAGGCCCAGTTCGCGCTCGTAAATTTTGGCTAAGCAGATGATAGCCATAATGCTGCATTTTGTCTCATTTGAGTTCAAACGAACATAAAGGAAAGTACCATTTGGTTATATAGCTTGTCTGATTTTCCGTATGTATTCATGGCAACGGAAGGTTAATAGCAATGTTGACCTTTCGGGGATTTTCAAGATCTCTACAAAAGCTGTGGCGCTTGCTCGGTGAGGATCTTAAGCTTACGACAAGCAATGATAAATCGCCGCATTATTTTAAACAGACCATTAAGACAGATGAGTTGCGCAGAAAGTTCATCGGGGAAAGTTTTAATGGATCGTGCAACGAATTATCCAATCTGAAAATTATAGTCGGCTTGGATTACCAACATGACTTTGTAAAGAACGGATCAATGAAGGGACATAATTTTTTAGTAATTAAAACGATATTGCAGAAATCCGCATATTTATTACACAATCGCGACATTCGAAGTCTGAGATTTTTATGCATTAAATAGAACTGACCAAGTTGCTATGCTTACAACGTTACTAAAATAAATAACTTGTGTCGTTAGGCGACGTTTTCATCTTCAGCGATGGTACACGATATTGGTTTTGAAGGCTATGCTCGCTCAAACAATGTGACTTCAAATTTCTAAATCACTAATTATAATGACGAAAACAGTTTTATTTAGTGCGACGTTTCGCCCGAGGTTCGGACTTATTCAGGGATAATTTCCAGGGAATGCAATAATGCGTGTTTATTGATATTAAATTAATACTAGAATGCCTAAAGAAGCCTGAAACTCGAGCAACGTCGCGCTAAATCAAATTGAAAGTCTTGAAACATGCATGTGTATCGCTTGTATTGATATACAACCATGCATGGAATCATTAATGGAGTATGGAAAGATCAAATCAATAATTTTTTGATTGCTTCTTATGGAAAAACGTATTGCAAACTGGAGCCAACTGCTTGTAAACTTGAAAATTGATGATAAACTAGTTGTAAACTGATTTTCAATCAAAAAGCAATGTGTCTCTGGTAGTAAAAAGACTAGGTTTGCACTTCTCAGTTTAATTGAACTAATCATTTTAGTAATAACTGTCAGAAAGGATCTGCAGTGTTGCATGGGGGTTGTAATCCAATCCTTCAACCCGATGCATTCGGTAGACTCCTCCGCATTATTGTGGACACCGACATCATTATTAATTTGAATTTCTTATAGCTTAAAGCTATCCTTTAGAAGAGAAGTCTAAAATCTGATAATATTCAAAAATTAACATCAATAATATGGATTGGTTTGGGCTCGGAGTTCCATAAGTGGATTGGAATGTGAGATCCTACCACCTCGGTGGTTTTGTACAAAGATTTTCTCAACCAAATTAGAATTTCCAGATAAAATAATTGTTTCAAAACGTCCCATGCATTGAGCCTCCCCTCTTGATTGCAGTGCCCCGCATTGGAGGTACTTGATCGTTTTGGGAAACGTTCTCGTCTCATTGGTATATAAAAAGTATCATGTCTCTTCCTGTGATATTGAAATAGAATGTCAGACGCCAAAATCGACAAACCGGTTTTTAATATTGCTTGCTGCGCACCGATAATATTTTATCATAGGAAGAACCACAGAATTTCGAGTCACGCAACTGTAGGATTGGGATGATAAATGTGGGTGCAAATCGCATGGGTAGGAAACCAAGCTTTTGGCAAGGCTTGCGTGTGCGCTACTTGGCAGGCATAGGGCAACAAATAATCTTTTTCAACCCTAAGCCTGCTATCAATCTTGATGGGAAATACATTCTCCTTAAAATGATTAAGAGTAGTGTGCGATACGAAGAAATAAATGATAGGCCCTCGGATCCACGTATCGTAAAAAATATTCAGTTTGCTCGAAAGGGTTGTGGAGAATGGAGACTCAGACAAGGATTCGTGTTTTCCGAGCTTGCTCGCCAAGAACAGCAGCATTACCTGGTTGGTCCACCAAACAAGACCTCGATTTGATATTCAGGATGTTAAAAAGGCAAGCAAGTTCTTGTATTTGGGATTTACTATCTTTATTCTTTACTCTGACTGCATGGTGGGCGCGACCTACAATCTAAACTAGGAAGTAAAGCATGCATTCATTGTTAGTAGCATGCCATTCATGATCTATCAATTCTGTATGTGTTCTGGCACATCTGAAGCACACCAATTAATTATCCGTGCATGTTCCAGACGTTATCTTGTAATGTTGTACCAGCTTGGCAGCTTCATTAATGATTGATGTACATGTATTGCATCTTTCTGGTCTACGTATTTTTTCAACTATATAATATTACGTATCTTTTAATCTTTTGTTGTTTGCGCGTTCCTAAAACTTTTGCCTTCCTTCTTTAACAGTATATTCCATCTGGTTAGATCTAAGTTCATTTTCGTTTAATAGATGTTTACGTAGTAATGGTATTACGGTTACTTTATCTTAAGAACCAATGGTCAGCTGATGATCTGTGACTGGATTGAGCTCCTTAGAGAATTTATATCCGTTAAGTACGCCGCAGAGGACGATTTGGTAGTTGAACCACGGATTTAAAAGCATGGTATAGAATCTAGTACATGTATACCGTAAATGAATGTCATAAGAATGTCTTAAGATAAAATAGTTGTAGTCAAATTAGTCAATTAGAAATAAAATGTGTGTTCTTAAATTGGTAATGTTGTTTAAAAATCTGTGAAAGTCTTTGGAAAATCATTGATATCTCAATGGTTTTACATTAATAACTTTTAAAGACACCCGGCTGATGCACCCTCAAGTTAAGCTGCCGCTTAAACATCTCAAAGTAAAAAAAAATCTGGTAGACGATTCCCACAAAATTACTGGCTGCCGTTTATATAAGTATATGCTTGTGAAACGTCCGTTGCAAGACTTTTTTTTCCATAAAAAACAGGTAATGACAGATGGAGGACTAAGTTATGACTTCGTTCTTAACATTTTAGCCAACTGCAAAAAAATAGTAAATCGATCCGTAGCCAACATAAACCCCGCTTACGCCTGGAAATAGGTAGCGCTCGTGATAAAATAAAAACTCAAATCCTCGAAGTTAGCTGAATTTAAAATGGTGTTTGCTAAAAGCGCGTAAAACGTAAAAAGTAATATTTGGCAAACATATCATGTTTTACGCTCCATCAAACCGCAAGCGGTTCAGGCAGCTAATCCAAACTGCCGATGGATGTGGCGAAAATTCCGTTAGTCATGTTTCAACAAGTTTTGGGCTATACGATATATTTTATTTTGACAAAGGATTGGATTCATTCGAGTGTTTGTTGAGGCTCAGAATTTTCGCCAGGGTTCGTTTTCAGCGACATTGTACCGCCTCTGCATCTTATCCCATTAATCTTTATTCACAAAAGCACTACCCCATTCTTGCGAGCAATTAATTCCGCGAACACAAGCAGCCTTCAGCGCTAATAATACTCTTCAGAAGTGTCACTGTTGACGTTAAGTGTGCCCTCAAATGACGAAGCAAGTGCAATAAAGCTGATGCCATCATCAGTGCCAAGGATGTTCATTACTCGCCCTTGCGTAAGAGTTTAAGACCGCTGCCATGGCTTCACGAGATCTCTTCGGCATCTTCGACTTTTTTCCCCAGTTTATTTATTTGGACGAAACATAATGCCAGAAAGATGACAAAACGCTGTCATAAATAGAAAATTGAGTCGGGATATTGGTGGCTCAGCAACGATGGCAATTTTCGGTCTGTGCATGGCACCTGTCTGCTTTTCGCCAGGCGCTGTCATGCGAGGACGGGGAGAGAAACAGTAGGCCAGTTTGAAATCGCCCCGAAGTAATGCACTAGAGAAGCTATTTTTAATACATATTTGAGAAGGAAGTCGGCCGCGGGTTAAACGTTTAAAATGTTGACTGCAAATATTGAGTTTTTTTCGGTTGCAGTTTTCCTCGATGTTCGAAGTATTAATATTTTAAAAAGGTTTTCCTTTGAATTGCAACACGAATCGGGAACGCCAATGGGTGATCATTCTGAAAAAAAAACATAATCAGATAATGCATTTGTAATACATTTTTATTGGGGAGTTTTTTGAACTTTTGTTGATAGTAGGAACGTCGAAATAGAATTGAAAGCAAATTGTCCCAAGGTTTGTTAGGCAATGTTCTTGAAATTATTTCTCATAAGTCATGCTTGTGTAAAATGAAAAAAATTAGTTAATCATTTTATCCTGGGTGTAAAAAGTAAATATAGGTCATATATGGTCAATATGAGTTAGTCCAGATTTGGTTAGACCAGAAATGTGGCCAAATATGGCATCTATGGATATACATGTAATGCCCATATACTGTTGATATATGCATGTACAGTATATGTTTATACAATCCATACACAAACGTATGTCCATACAGTATATATGTATAAACATTTGTTTTTACATTCTTAAATATGATCATATACAGTCATACGTATTTCAATATGTCCATACGTGGAAAATATACCTTCACATTCATGTTTATCAAAATTTAAATTTTAGTGACAGTGTATATTAGCATGTAGTATATTACATTTGATGAAAGGAAATAAGCAATCATGAGATTGTCTTAAGTAGAAAATCTAATATTTTCCAAGCATGCTGCGAATATGGCTTTATCCAACGTGGCCATGGTTGGTTATATCAATATATGGTAAATTACATGCAGGTGGCATATGCGCCTAGTATATAGTTATATTCAAATTTTCCACCCAGGATGGCCTCCCACATCGCGCTCAATACGCTCAATATTGTGGCCTTACATTATATTGACTAAATTTCCTTCGTAAAAATGATAATTGAAATTTTTATAATCATTTAATTATGTAGCATTTGATCGAATAACCAAGTAACAAGTAAATTTAAAAAACACTGCAATTATTACAGGAAACATTTGTGCAATGGGTCTAATACAAATGCATTTACAATATGGGTCAAAGCATTTTGAAGGTTTCGACTGTTTGCTGGTGCCTAATCATCGAAAACGTTTTGTTTTCACCCATCAACATGGGTTGTGTTTGTGAAATGTTTAACACCTCAGTGAAATGATATAATTAAGCAATACTTTCCAGACTCCAAGGATTGCAGGTACAATTTATGAGGGCGCAATCTCCATTTGTTTATGCGATACTGTCATGACGAAATGTAGGTTGTTACCTTATAAACCAAGGTGGTAATTTGGTTCTGCATTCCAGTTATCTCCCTACTACTTAAGCAAATTCAAACAGACTGAGGCGGTACAACATTGACTGTTTTGTAAGTGTGATGCCGCAAAATTCTGTTCACAACTTATTCATTTTGCTTCCTTTCCTGTCAGCATTTCGTGATCGTTATAATTGAGTTTAATTTACTTTTGTTATTTGGATTTGTTTTCTGCGTCTTTTCTGTTTTCCATTTCTTGCGCCTTTCCATCATTTCGGTGTTGGACTACACTTTCATAATTCTGCATCGTGTGTTTCTTGATTAGATTTCCGTTTCAAAATGAACTTGCTGCTGTGGATATCGAATAAATTGATAGACAAGTGGATGGTGGTGTAGTTCGTTTCAAAGACAATGACGTGAAGAGAATCTAGTATCTGAGAATTAAATCAAATCTGCTAACGAGTAGCGGTCTCTCGAGTCGCGACGTCCTGGAGAAATAATTGGAAGGCTGCTCGAGATTATTAGATAATTGCCAACATTGGAATTTCATAAACGGAAATGAGTGAAATGTGAGAATATCAACAAGATGCACATAGCACATCGCTACTCTTCTTCCTCGTAATCGTGGTCTAGCATTTGTGCCTTCGGTATTTCAAATAAAGCGAATTTGAATATAACTGAGCTCACCAATCCGCTCATTCTGGCATTATTTCACCTCTAGTTGAGTATTTCCTCAATCCTGCAATGCTATCTCTTGTCGCTAAAAAAATTTGAAAATTCAAATTCGTCTTTGAGCAAATCGGATTGTGCACGTATAGTATTAAGTCTTGCATCGCAATAACTCTTGTGGCGAGAGAGTTGCCGTATTCTGTTCGTGCGCTAAAGTGGTAGCACTAAAATGTGCGTTCCAAATACTAAGAACTGTAAATATTTGAATATGAATTGCCAATTAATAAAAAGGCATTTTTGTTTAAGTAAGATTCGTGAGATGGCCTTGAAGCAAATACTCCCCAATCATAGTTATTTAAAAAAAGCAGTATAATGGATCAAAACTATTGGCAATCAGTGTTTATTTACTAAACGGTTTACAAAATAACATGAAAATACAAAAAAATTGTCATATTTGAATACCCTAAAACTGACGTACATGCATTTACATGTAGAACTACATTTACTATATAATTCAAATTCAATAGTATTATTTTCTGTTTGATCCCTTTTTATTTTAAATCCTACATATGTACATTTTATGCCATAAGAACTTCCTTTGTGCATCTGTTTCTGTTCTGTTTGGTTCAAAATAGAAAGGAAACGAAAATTTCAATTATTCCACGTTTACAAATTGTTACTGAATATTACCGGAAACTCATTTCGATCAAGTAGTAAGAGTTTTTCATATTAGATAAACGTTTTAAATTTGTCTTTTAAACAGGTATTTCAACAGCTTTAAAATAATTGTTCTGTTGCGATAGCATTTTAGGTAAAGAAAAATACATGATTTCAATTGTATGTTTTCTGGCGTGATAAAAGTACATATATCAGTACGAAGAACATAAAAAGTAAGGTATTTACAGATAAAAGTTGGCAGGCTGAATTTAAATGATAATTTGCTTTATTGAAGTCAATTAATATTTCCTGCATATATAGCCTGTTTGAAGAATAATTATGGTTCCTTTTAAGCTGTAATTTTCCTAGATCTTAAACCAAGCTCAGGATGTCATATGACAGCATCTAATTTCAACTTGCCTATGTGGTTCACGTTTATATTAAGATATTATTACATATTTTTTCTTACAAACAAAAACACTTGTGCGATTTTAAACAATTTCCTTTTCATTTCGGTTGCAGTTTCGGCTTGCAATTTTGATCGTGTTATTATTGATTCAATTTTTGAAGCTTCCGCTCTACTTTATGTAGACAAATTTCTTTCATAAATGACGAGTTATGCAATTGTTCATACAATTTATTAACGTACGTTATTGCGTAGCAGAATACTTGTCAGCTCGAAATAATGGCATATAACTTCGTATTTGATTTAGTAGGACTGATCCATGAGTGTGCACAATATCTCAAGCTCTATTTTTAATTCTTAACAATGCAGCACAATGAAAAATCAATGCATTTTAAGCTTATTCGCAGACGTTGTCCATAGGATCTTCATCAAGGCATGCACGAACATTTTCTACAAAATGCATTTAATTAAAATAGCTTATTCAGATGATGGATGCTAAAAAAGTCAACTGAAATATAATAATTGACACTCTTTTACTTGTTCATTAATTTTGTCTGAAATTAATGGAAGATGAGCACTTGAACCATAATACCGCCTGCATGGTGAGTAATCCTGCGGAAATGTTCAAATAAAACCTAATCAGGGCCTGGATCAATACTTTTATATCATTCAAAAGCGGGTCAAAATAATTTCAATTCTCCTTTCAATTCTCAATTTTTGTTTAAAATACAGCTCTCTTAATTTTTAGATTAAATATCAATAGCTGCGCTCAAAGCAAAGACTTAAAAACGGATTCTGAATTATTGGTGATTACGAACACATTTGCTGCTCAGATTCTTGATTAAATTTATTAGAGATTGTACAAACAAAACCGATTGTATTTCATTTATTGTATAATAAATTGTAAAGTAGGTATTATAACTAAACGTATGTTTCCATGAAGTTTTATAAAAATTGAAAAAAGTTCAATTAACAATTCCACTCCATTAATATTTGAAAAATTTAAAATTAAAGACGGTGGCTTTGAAACATCTTCTACCGGCTGTCCTCACATTTCGATCGAGGGTTTAGCGTGTCTGTGCCATGGTCCACCACGGATGCATCATGTAAAGTAGTTTCCACTCTGTGAATTTGGAGTATCTTTGGGGCACTTGACCAACAGCTGCCGATTGTGCCGTGAATGAAATCCTAATGACCCTCTGGTGGGGAAGCCTGGTTCAGTGGCCTTTTCAGTAGTGTTCTGGGATTTCCAGTTTCTCGTAATGCTATTGAAGATCCTGCGTCAACTGGAACCGAATAAATTCAATGAAAATCAGCTTAAATATTACCTGTGCACTTTGCTCATCGCAAATCCAATTGGACGTGGCCACGATGACGGATTTTGCTTTTGAAAACCCATTTGCTGTTTCCAGTTAATTGCCACCGTTGATGCACCAGGCATCAGGAAATTCCCCTGCCACAAATTCCAGTCGCAGTTTGCAAGTAAAATGAACATTTAGAATAGGTTCAGTGGCGTTTTAGTGTCACA
>JAQIXS010004562.1:0-14786 GCA_034700785.1 Rossiulus vilnensis
CAAATCATTCCATTTCAGTCTGATTTTGTGCCCATGAGCAAAGCGGTAGACTCCAATTGGGAAATTAGGGAGTAACATATTCACCGCGAATGTGGAATTATCCCATTTGCCTGGAGGAGATTATGCACAAATCAATTCTGTCATCTCCATCCTAAAGCCTTCGGCGGATGCCGTAAAATGTCTCACGCTCTTAGAATAATTGATTTTTATTCTAGTTGCACGATAAAGGAGAAACTTAACTTATAAATTCCACCAGGAGAATCTTTAAATACACTCTTGTATGCGTATAATTGTCGATATGACACTTTCTAGTTACCTCTTATTCTTCTGCATTTTTGCCCACACATTTTTGCGTACACAATTAACCCTCTTTCTCAGAAGAACTTAGATAAACAGTGGATCTTAAGATGACAAAATTAACTGCAACTTCTGTCTGGAAATCCAGGTCCATTCTCTGATTTTACTTGATAGCGCAATGACTGTCGGTTTCGAATGATTAGAATTTGTCGAGGTTGGAGTTGCATACTGAATTTGTTCTTTGAAATTTTATCACTTGTAAACCCATTTGTACGTATTACAATATCAATGCCTTTTGTAAAAAAATGCGGAACTTGGGGTCTTCAATATTGTGATTTGCGCTGGAGATTCCTTAAAAATGCTTTTGCGTGACGTCATATGTATTCCCTTCAACAACATACATGTAGTAGGTGGCCTTTCCCATGCTGAAAAGAAATGCATTGAAATATGCATTTCAAACTGTTACCGTACACTGTTAAATGCCATTTCACAATGCACAATTGAACTTTGAATCTTGATGCATTTCATTTTTAGCAAGGGTTAATAATTTGAGTGTGGCCAATTCACTAAGATATGGTCCGTGTTGTTTGAAATTGTGTATATAGTTTTCACTCCAACTTCATGACTTTTTTTCTGACAGTAAGGGGTACCGAATTGCATTGAATTTGGGTTCTTGACAGCCTTATATTTTAAATAAATACCATAGCAATACCGGTACCTGTACATCAGTATTGTATCTTGGGGTGATAAGGACACATCCTCATTTGTGACTATTTTGCACTAATCATTTCAGTTTCATTAAGCTTTAAAAGTGTTTTTAATTTTTATAACAGATTCTTTGTAAAAGAGCAGGTTAGGGACATGATAACTTCAAAGGATGTTGACTAGTAATCTTATTTGCATTATGACGTTGCAACATCCGCAACTGCTCTGAAGTAAAAAGTACCTTCCTAATCGCTCACCACTAAGTGATTGCAACCGCGATTTCAATGAATGGAACGAACATCTGGCAACGTTTGTCATCTCATCGGCCATCTTGGTTCCCAAATGTGATTCCCTCCGGCATCTTCCACGCAGTGATAATCTCTCCAAAACAGGGGGCGGAGATGGGTCACCAGATTCGGCAGTATTTGAATGGCGATCAGCCAGCCCAGTAGCGCGCATGCGCGGACGTATTCATGCGATGACATGACGCAAATTGGTCTGCGGGGTAATCATGTCGGCAAAGGGATGCTGGAATGAGAAGTGGCCGTGCTTTGTGATGCACCGTGCAGAACACTCTGGGGTTGGCAAAACGGGAGAAAGCAAAATCCAATGGACTGTGGATGGCATACTAATAAACTAAAGAAGCATAAAGTTTGGGCCAGTGGAGATTTACGAGGCGCAATGGTCCTCCGAAGAGCCAGCGAACTGCGCCTTAAATTAACCTACAGGGGAGGACCGATGGCCGTGACGAGGATATTCATGCGCGTCTCCATAAAGAGGCCACCTGACCATCTCTCGGTTTCGCTTCGCCGAAAGATATTTACAATATGACCTGGTCCTAGGCATTAATCGGACGTGGTTTTAGTTTTACGAGGGGGCTTTTAGACACGTGCGCATATCGTCCAGAATAAATAGTCCGATGGGATGCACCAGTCCTCTTATTGATTATTACTGGAACATTGATTTTTAAACAGCCACGGGCTTAGGGGCAGATATCACCTGACATAAAACCGGTTAAATGCGCTGTTATCGGAAAATCATGTATGCAGTGGACAGGCGGATCGCATCCGCTGCGGGGCCCTTTATCATACGATGGATTTGAATGTTTCGCGGTGCACAGAGCAGAAAATATCATGGCGGAAACGTTGATGAATTAACGTCATCTACCAAGACGTGCTTGTACATGGTTGTTGTGCAGTGTATTGGACTTCGCTTTTCCATGCTATCGTTTTCCAGAAAATGCCAAAATTGTTAAAAGAAATTCCCCTATACAAGCGTATGAAGTTTACATTGTAAACGATGTATGGTACTATGCTACTAATATGATTGTTTATTTTTATTTCCTTGTCATATTGTGCTTATGGAATCGGAATACATTATTACATACACTGTATTCCACTCGTAAATTAGTATAGCAATATTAATGGTTTATATACATGTATACATAGTATGTAACGACAAATTTAAATACAGTAAAGAAAATGCAAGAAAAAGACGTTAAGTGCGAATTTATACCACTATTTGTATACTCTATTGATACTCTTTTTGTAAAAACTATTCGAGGAAAACAGTGCTTGTAAAACAATAGGCATCAAGCGACATTAAACGGATTTCATTCTTAGAGATAATCTGCTTTTACTATTTAAATCTTCAAAGGTTTCATTCAATTGTCACCTATTGTAAAAAAATGGTTAAACTGATCATCGTCAAAGTAACCTTTAAAGAAGCTCTATCGTTATTTTCACATTATGTCATACATGTATGATGATCTGCAAGATTAACATTATTCTTAAGTAAGCCATGTCAGAAATGGTGTTGTTAAAGGAAATGGGAGCAATTCGCTGCATTGTTAAGAAAATCCACCCTGATTCTCCGTTGACTAAATCGCATTTATTTATCGCACTTACCAGGTGATAATTACCCGCTGCAATTATGGCAGAAGACAAAAGGCTTTTCTCCGATTTTATCTGTTAGCAGTGATGTATGTCGTGTTTGGCAAGTCCCTTGTGTAAAAGATGATAACGTGCAATTGTATTCAGCAAAACGGACCTATTTTTACTCAAATTACAAAAACATATAACGAGCAACACAGATTGTCAAATGCTGCGTTTGACTCAATCTTTTAAATGTGATAAAATTAGCTTTTTTCTTAAATGTTTTCGGCTCGCTGATGATTTCTTCTGACATCATCCGTTGTTAAGTTACCAATTAAATGATACCGAAAGCAATGAACACGGGATATTACAATTGTAATAAACATTCTTTCAGATTATATTGATAGTAAAAATGTGGCGCACAGCGAAAACGGATCTCCCTAAAGACTCTTTGATGTGCATTGTATTCTTTATATTAACGTGTTAAAGACTCCGCCTCCATGTTATTATTTTTTGTTGGCCAAAAAAGGTATCTCAGCAGAAAATCCCATGCCAGCGGAATCAAAGGCCAGCATCATTCAACAGAGGAAATATTGCTAAGATGCCATTGATTCATGTGATCTGGAGTGCCAGAAAATGCAAGGCTGAGCAGCAATGCGTTAAGGTCAACTCTATATACGAATAGATTGTGAACGAGAGGATATAGAGGAAGTGCTGAACGACATGGGAAACTTGATCATTTCCAATTAATGAAGCCAAGAAGTAAACACTGATGAACAGCGTGGAAACAGTTGAAGAGCAAACACCTTAGCTCGAGGTTTATCTGCTGCACTATATTGCATTTCGTTTTAATAGATATCCCCGTACCTACTGTCTTCCATGGCAACCTTGCGAGGTCGTATACGTTGAAATGGCAGCTTAAGGATATGATTAAATGAAATCAAATCAACGATTACTCGCAATTGCCTCACATCTGAGCATTCACATCTGACACCAATACAGTGTTACCCTGTGGAAATAAACATATTATTATTATTTTTTTATTATTATATAGACGAGCAAGGAAATGTGACGAAGTGACATTGTGTGACACATACAAGTTAAAAACCGAGAATTAAAAATAATGTTGGATGCTAAATTGCATTCTGTTCTAATTTTCTAATTATACGTACCAGAAGAACAAGTCCATTAATTTCATATTTTTTTGAAAGTCACACCTTCTGAGTTTGCGTATTGTTTGTGTGGTGACTTGATGATTGAATCGATACATAAAACGTGAGAGAAAACTTAGATGCAATATTTAAAAACTTCTTCTTCAGCTTAATGTTTCTAAATATCTGTTTCTGTACAGAAATTTGAAGCACTATGAAAACGTAACTTGACAAAGGGCGCCACTCTCCGAAATGTATGTATCAAAATAGCTAACTGCTGGCGTTGTAAACGGAATGCTAATCGATAAGACGAACAAAGAAGCCGCAGTGATATTCCAGGAATACCTCTATTTCAGGATAACATTGTCAATTTGTGTTTGCATCAGCGTTATTCACCTCCTTTATATACGTAGCAATTTCAAATTCGTTTGAATCATTACTCTGTAAGCATTATCACCTTTTTGGTTCCATGAAGTCATTTATCTTGGAAGCTACGTTTCATCTCAATAAAAGCAGCGCTGCGTTGGAAACTGAATTTGCGATTTAAAAAAAAACTTGTAGTTGATTCGGGGTTTCACCTCTAGCCAACGGTGTGATGTACAATTGACGCGCTTCTTCGAGCACCTCTAACCCCCTTCTGAAGCCCTGGATATTTTTTCCAGCTTCAATCAACCTGAAAGCAAGCATCTTCAATCTCCAATCGAATGTCGCCAAGCACCTTTTTTGACGCTAAGTATTGTTCACCAATTGGGAAGTCAAACATAGGGGAATTACGAAATCGATTGTGCTTATGTACGCGCGTCGAGTAACGTGGACGACATCGCATCCTTGCAAATGTTGGCTCTGACAAGAACAAATAAAGACGACGGAGATTTTATTTTTGGAAAAAAAAAGGCGAGCAAGGGAAGCAATACGCGAAGGTCTGTAGACAGCTAGACTGAATCCACCGTATAATGGATGACATTATGCGGCACACAAACGTACTCCGGATAAATATGAATTCAGCTGCAGTTAATGGCTATTAGTTGTGAACGCGCTGTGAAGATCCAGCGTTAATGTAGGAGAAATTGGATCTCATAGACGCTTATTGAGGGCATCCCCATAGCTACATGTATAAGCCATTAGTTGAGAAAAGTTGGTTAAAGGCTAATGGAAAAAAATTCTTCTGTAAGCAATTGTTCTATTCTGTGACGCCAAAGCTGGTGAAATTAACAATAACGACGTACGCTGTAATCGTAAATTGTATACTGTATAGCGTTAATACATGTACATGTATTATGTGCAAATAGACGTCTAGATGAACGTCACAATGTATTATCTTTTGAGTCATTTTGACCAGTTAATGAAAATTCAGTGATATGAAAGTTTATTTAAAATGTGTATAGTTTAATGATAACAACAAAGATGAAAGAATTATTACACTAAAAATGATTAAATGTAGTACATGTGCATGTATCCGTTGTTACAATACACGTGTACGTTTGCATAACAAAAGATAATAATCCAGAGAAAACCAACATTCACTGAATATTTGTGCAGTTAAATTTAATAATTCAAATTGCTATTTGTTCTCCGAATCGAGATGATTAATTTGACTCGACTGGGATTTAAAAATACAAATACATGCTGGTTTAAAGCAAATACAAATACATGCTGGCTGAAAGCAAATACAAATTTCGGTAATTCTAAACCAAACTAATGTTTTACTGTTAGCCTACTGCTCGAGGGTTGAGCGTTGCTAAAGCAATGCCAAACAATTTTCGATAATTTTGATAGATCAGATTATCATCACTGCCACATTTAATTTTCCTCATAAACAGTGTAGAATAGGTCTTTGTTTTTCACATTATGGATTACACATCATTCGAAAATATCTTGTTGATTCATAAAAAATTAAACATGGACAAATTCCAAAGTTTGATTATACAAGCGCTTTTTCGTGTTTCAGTTTTTTCTGTTTATTCTTTATTTTTTATAAATAAACAGCGCTTTAAATGAAGTGAAATACGGACTTCATTAGCTGGAATCGGTTCAGCCATAAATATCGCTCGCTCTGCTTTAAATTTCCGGATCCCGTAAAAATCGTTTGCAAAATAATAAAAGAATAAATAAAAGAAAGTGAATGGAATGCATAGAAAATGGCATTCAGCTGCAAATGGCATTGCAAGTCGTAATATTCCAACGTGCTTGTGGTCGTATTTGGTTTAGCATTGAATGGCGCCCCGTTTTTCGAAAACTGTCTCGAAGAGCGCTTATCCTCGGTTTATTTTTACAATTGCAGAAAGTACACACACGCCATTTATTCGAGCGTGCTGGATGTCTATCCTAAAGCAGACAAACATCTACGGTTTGAATTTTCTGATCGACCATTTAGAGCCAGAATCCAGAGAAGCGAAGGTTTATTGGGCGATTTCGCGTCAATTTTCTCAATTACATCGACAATCTTCTTTGGAAAAGCTAGAAAATCTACAGAACGTCTTACATCTTGCCTTTAGTGCGAGCTAGCCTGAACTGACAAATATTGTAGGACTGCCTCCGCAGTTTCACTTGGCTTTCTGAAGCTTAGTTTTTCAAACTTGTGCTGCTAAGAATTTTAAAAAAATGAGAAAGCATTTCAAAAGTTGTCGTTCATAACGTGAACCCTTTTTATGCGAAATGTTGCAATTAATAATAGCCTTTGTCGTACAGGTGTATGTCATTTTCTGCATTCCTTTATTTCCTTATAGGTTATTTAAATATTAAATATTAAATGTTTTCAGCTAGGGAAAACGTATACTAATGTAGAAATTCTTGTAATGTTGGTAGTATGCATGCATTAAATTTAAATTCAAATGACTTCTCATTTCATAGTTCTATAATGAACACACTACTTCATCCAAAACCATATTTTATATGGAATAATTTATAACGAAAAATATTTATCGATAAATACACTTTCTAGAAACCAAAGGCATTACAACAAAGTCACCCTTAAAATCCATGATGAGCCCATTGTCAACTACTGTCTTTAAAAGCGATTTCATAGCATTTCACTTTCTTAGCCTGCCCAATCAAAAACTCTTGGCAGTCCATTATAATTTTTGCTTCATTTTTCTTTGTTAGTTTTTTTCCTTTATTCCTTAAGGAGCTTATAAGTTTCACTTAATGTACTGTCTGTAGGCCCACTGTTCATCTCAATTAGAGAAGGGTGAAAATTTTTCATAGGCAAGCTGTCAACTTTTATCTTATCTTTAGATATAAAAAAATCCTGCGCCAGTCTAGCTAATTTCAAATCCTGTCCTTTTTTTTACACAAGTCCACCAAATGATGCCAACTACGTGGATAAAAAGCTCTCGATATTTAACGTACTGTGCAAACGAGGATACTCTTTGCAGCCTTTTTAGAATCCTTTAAAGATTCACAATTTGTTTCCCCTCAAATGCTTCTTAACAAAATGTTGACTGCAAAGAACCGTGCATTCAGGGCTAACCTTTTCTGACAAGTTTGTTCTGCATTTTACAAGCACGGTTCGTTGAACAATAATATTTATAAGTATTCATTAATGCCATATCCACAATTGAACAAAAGGAATTTAGTGCCCTTGCCGTCGTGCATTGTAATTATTGTTTTCTGTTCAGCGCGCTTGCTTATTGCACATTTTAATGCACTTTTAATTAGCCTTTCAGGGCGCATAAATGATTCACAGCGTATATTTAATAAGCAGCGGCACAATTTATAATCAATTAGCACAATCGAATCGTTTCGTATGCCTAGGGCTCGTAATTTTCTTATCAACCCGCATTGGGTTCCTGAATCAAACGACGAGTAATTGCTCTGATAATGAAGTTTCCAAGTTCAATTTATGCAGTTTGCTCGCTCCTTCTCCACCGAGCGAATGCGCGAATTAATTTATTAGTACTGCGCCAGTTAATTGGTTTGTGCATGCCTGAAACAGCAAAGCGTTTGTTTTTCACAAACAAAAATTGGTGAGGAAAAAGCTGACTAAATGAGATGCATTAGCGCCATTGCAGGCTGCTGGGCGAGACGACATGAAAACTAAACATTGCACATTTCTCCATGGTGATTCTGGTTTTCCCATGAGAGTACCCCCAGAAGTTTCGCTCGTTTGCGATGACTGCGCATTTTAAGTACCGCACAAATTAATTGCTGGGAATTACACGATTGAAATGAAGTTTTCTAGCTACAGCGTGCGGGGGTTTCCTATTAAGGGCATCGCTGAGGGCTGATGGAAACGCGACAAGAGGAAGGGATTCTGCGGTTGTATCAGAAGCTAGCGAATAATCCTTCTATTGTTACTTGTTGTTTACGTAGCGTTGCATACTTCTCATCGACTTGCTAGATCATTAAATTGGACCAAAATACAGATCACCGGAAGTCATCCCTGAAGAACTTGGACTTCCTGCATTGGTTAGGCTGCTCCAGGGAAGCTAAGTGCGCTGCACTAGCAGGCACCAAAGGCACCATGTTTTCAGTTTCGGTTGAAGCAAAGCTTGGGCTTAATACCTTTCTGTCAGTAAATAAATGCTGTTGTTTATTTATCCTGGCAAGGGGTGGCCCGGTGGACTGACCGGAAGCCCAATTGAGCTTATCTGAGACTTTCGTTTTAGCAGTGGGCTTGTCTTTATTTTTAGGCTTATTTGGCCCGCCAAAAAATTAATTACCAGTGTCATTACCTCCTGAGAATGACATTAGTAATGATTGTGTAAGTTTGATTGAAATGAAGTATTTGCCAGAAATGATATGAATTTTACTTGAAAGTTTATGGCTGACAAGTAATGAAGGCGTTATGTTTGTTGATAATATCATTTAGTATGCGTAGTAAAGATCGTAAGCAGGCCAAATAAGCCCTAAGATAAACACAAGCCACTGCTGAAATTTACCGAAAGTCTCAGGAAAGCTCAATTGGGCTTAAGATAAGCCCACCTGGCAAACCTAGTCTGTAACACTCTTTAACCACACACTAACCACACGGTAACCACTAGCGACGCAGGTCTGCAGTGCAGGGACAAGGAGAGGAATAGCACATGACATAGGTCGGCAATTTCATAACATACTTGATGGATTAAAGCTCCATGGTCTAGTTTGAAAATTTGGCAGTCTAACAAAATTCGCGTCAAGAGAGGGGGCAAATGATAGCGGTCCGTCCTACTTGTATGAACGTGGAGCAAGGAGGAATCCACTTGAGAAATTGAATGCAAGCAGTTGCATCCGAGCATTTAAGAAAAACGTGGCATCAGTATGCGAAGTGGACATGCTCCGAAATGTAAGTTATTATTCGTCAGGAATTTTCGACCATGTTTTTTTTTTTATCACCGAATGCTGATGTATGGCTGAAAAGATGCTAGAGGAAGTCAACGCTGCATGTCTGATCAAAGACCTAATTTAAATTTCTTCAGTCTGAAATGGGGGATGGGTGATTTGATTTCGTTGTCGTTTGATAATATTAACTTCGCTTCATTGTTATCTAAAGTGAGGCAGCATGATTACGGAATAATAGTGTATTGAAAAGAGAAGATCAAAAACAACTAAAAATATCGTTAGAACGTAAAACTTTAGAATAATAACGTAGAATTTGTTTGATTCGATATTAGGATGGGTTCTACTCTTTGTTCAGTGTGTGTGGATTTTGCGACTGTAGCAATGATTGAGTAATAGCCTACTTATGTTGTATTATAATAGGCTAGCGGTTAATTTACAAACAATGCTTATACTTTCGAATAGCTGAAATTTTAAAATCCAAATAGACATACGCTTACAGAGATGTAAGGTTAATTGAGAATTGTTTTGCTTTCTAGTGAGAATTTAACCAGGAATAATGCATTGACGATAGAACAAATAATGAAAGCCAGTATGGCCTTAAATTTTCACCGACTTAGACTGGTGGACCGTTGCAACTTTTGCAACATTCATGCAACTGTTTTCTGACTGACCGAAAACAAGATCAACACTAGACCGCTATCGACCACCGTGGCTTAATGCAGTTAACGACGTTGAGGTATTGATCAATCTTCTAATGGGTCTGTTGTGTAATTGCTTTATCCAATTTTATGTTGTGACTTCAAAAACTGAAAAGATTGATACACTTTGCTATGCAATTACTTTAAAACTTTCGCTAAACCTTGCTCTTCTAAGCTAGTGGCCAATTTATCCTATAATAATGTAAAAGATTGATGCATCAATTAGGGAAGGATAACAAAAGTCTGTAATGAGTTTAATGAAGAAGTAAAATTTATGCAAATCATGCTGCGAATATCAAAAGAGGCCCATAAACCAGACAAGTCACATAAAAAGTTAAATTTTCGGATTGCGTGTAGCATAAATGTTTACATAATATAATATGGTAACATCTGTTCACGAAGATGTCAACTAGTTTTTCATCATCATTATTACAATTAAATAGTCCGGTCTTTACATGATATATAGAAATGCTTTCAGAAAACAAAATATTGTACATTTGATGCAAATTGTATTACTTCAATTCATGAAATTGTACTGGTAATGGGCTTATTAATACTATACTAGGGCTACTATTACAGCAACTTGAAAAAACCAAAAAAATAAACAAACACTGTACCATGGGAGCCTATTTCCTGACATAAATAAAACAAATAGTATTATCCATCTCGTTCTAGGGTGTATATGAGGCATTTGCACAGCAGTACACATTTCTAAACACTGAATTGTCATTTCGGATTTTAATGCCCCACCCTTGAATTAGCCGCCTGCTTATGCGTAATCCATATTTTCCATAAACATGGTGGAGGTTAAAGGATGCATCAAAAGTATTAAATTCTAACATACTTTAGACAGACTTTGAAATAGAACAAATTTTGCTGTCCATCGCCATCCACAGTGCCCCACTATAACTAACATGCATTAAGACAAAATGTTAAGGTTGATTTTTTAAATAAATTAGGCCTACCAGAACAATTTTGCCATAATGCAAAAAACTATAGTTTTAGTAGTATATTCTAAAAAAGAGACGATATTCTCACTGTCCTCACTGAAAATGAGCTACATTATCCAACGACATAAATTTAATAGCGATTGATCGATCTTTATTTGGATAACGAATTTCTGAGAATTTATTGTTGCATTTGAGCGAATTAAACTCTAGCTCTAATTTCTCCACATAGCAACTATGTTGTAGTTTTAATTGCATGGGTGGATCGTGAAAATGGTCGTTTCAGGAATTTCGGTCAGTCTTTAGGGATTTGTTAAAAGCAAATGGACCTATTAACACAGCTACGAATAAGTGCGCTTAATGGCGGCTTACTAAATGGGATGAGGCCTGCCTGCATAGGCATCCTTGTTGATTTTTACGATGTCCATTAAGCATCTGTTTACGCGGTCCAGCGAATATGCACAAATTACTGGCCTAGCAACAAAATTCATTGTGTGAAATTAATGGCTGTTAGCTGACATATGTCTGTTACTTGCGGATACAGTTATGATTAGCTGCGTTAAATATGCAGTCATGGTCGTCGACATTAGCTTGCATGCTCATTTTGTTCGCTACACGGGCTCTTAATTGGAGTTGTATATCATATTGGTGAACTTCATATTTACTGTATCTTAAACAGTTACATGTGCTGTATAAGAGAAATTTGATTTTATTACTAGCCTGACGTCATGCACGGAATGACGAGCTTATGAATGACGTCTTAGTTGAAATAATTTGATAAAAGTACACGTATGTCTAACACTGTTCCTTGATTTGGTATTATGATCATCTTGCAGCAGGAAAAGTCCTTTTCCTATCCCTGGAGGAATTTTATTCAAACAAAATAAAAAAAGTCCTCAGACCAAATAGCTTTTACTTAATTGAATTATGCATTTGTGCAGCTCCGTTTTTATAGGAACCTGGATTAAATAAATAGTCAACAATAATAGCAACGTGCACCGACTTTAAACCTGACAGTCACCTTCTTTGTGCCCTAGAAATCTTTCAAGTTACATAATGTACAAACATGTAAATGTACGTTAAGTAATCGTTGTACCTATACATGTACTAACTAAGCAACGTAAAATCATTGTTATTTCATGATAGTTTTTTTCCAACAGATAACTTCAGTTTAGTCATTGTGCTGCCGTGTCTAAAAGTCGACTTAGAAGGTTAATTATCTCAAAGAATCCAGTAGCAAAGATCTAACTACTTGGTAAACTGATATTATATCGATTAATTGATTGAAATAATCCGTAGTGGTGTCATCCATCCCCTAATGCTTATTTACACAATGTATTACATGCGCTTGGGAATCCGCTCCGAACCCTTGTGCAGTTTATATTTATAGCAACTGTGTGAAGGCGCTCTAGGCAGCAATTGATAATGAAATTAGCACGCGTACTCATTGCGAATTAATTTCAATTACCAGTAGATATTGATTTTGAGCCATATATATATATATATATATGCGCTTAATTAGCGTTTCCTGCCATCTAGTTGCTGGGGCTAAGCTCCACGAACGCCTTTTATCCGAATGCACGCAGAACAGGGAAATCCATCCCGAGCAATGAATTATGACCATTATTATGCGAGCGAATAAAATATTGTTTCGACACTCGCTTTGCAGCTATAATATGAAGCTATGTGGCCATGAAACCACAAACGCAAATAGGCGAGTGCATGTATTTCGGGCGAAAAAAATGCAAAAACATGGCGATATGATGGAGAGGGCTGGGGAAGATGAATGACTGGGAGCGCATTTGGATGGAGGAGAGGAGTGAGGCAGACAGTTATTTTTTTAATCAAAAAAGCCCAGGCCTGCTAGCCTGTGCCAGCTCCGAAGGCTGCGAGAAATGGGCCGAGAAATCCCTTTAAGCCAGGAATATACATTCTGCGTGACACTTGGAAGCTTTCCGGAACTCGTCAGGTATTTTGGAAATCTTAAATCATTTTCTGCGCATCCAAAAAAAAGGAAGGGAAAAAACGACGTTTCACTGCATCCTCATTATAAACGAATGAATTACGCCACGCTGAGAAAATGAAGTTAATAGGTGGACCTGTCGGAAATGTTTCATCTTTCAGCTCCTGCAATTTTTATTCAGCAGGGTCGCTTGGCCGCCTCTTCTGCACAGCGAGATTGGCAAGATTTATAACGAAAGGCCCAGTATAAATATTTATAATCCGAGAGCGTTGCAGTTTTCCTCTACGACTCGGCGTGGTCTCTAAACAGAACATTATTGAAAGCAATAGACTGGAGGCATTGTCGCCCCCGTGGGGAGTCATGAATTTTTGGTCGTTGCCAGTGAATCTAATATGCTGATACATCGAAATGCCACGCACCTGACGAATTAACCGAGGATTTAACTTGCGGATTAACGAAATTGTTCGCCAGAGCATCAGAAGTCGTTGTAATTAGCAGAAATCTACGATCTTCTCGAACAGTCACGTTTAGGTGCTGAAATATAATTTACATTCAGTTCAACGAAGTACCTTACTGATAGCAGAGAAATGCAATGTTTAAAATTATTAGTGAATGTTTTATATTTGTTTTAGATTATGTTTTATCGAGTTTGCTTAACGAGCTCTTGGAAAAGTTCAATATGTGAGAGCTTCATAAGAGTACATCTAGTAACTTACAAGACTGGACTCATGAAAAAGTTTAATATATTTAAGCAAGAGGTGTAGCTTAGGAAGATATGGGGGTGCAATTCCACATTCCAAATTTATTTAGTGGTTAGCACCTCCGATGAATAGTCACTAACATAATTGCCAAATTAAACTTCTACATGTAATTGCTTAAGGCTATCCGTTGGAATTGCCTTTGACTGCATGCAAAAGGTGTGACCAAGTTTGGATTTGAAGCTCGGAGTTTCATAAGTAGTTTGGAATGAAAAGTTCTATTACCTCGGTGGCCTTCACAACATATCCTTGATATACATGTAAAAGTTGTACACACATGATCGTGTTAGATATGAGTACAATCATACCTCACTACACAACCGTTCTTTATACGACGTCTCGCTATAACGACTTGTTTGTCTCTCCATGTTTCATTTTACTGCCTTTGTTTCATTATACGGCCAACAATAATGAAACCTAATATTTTCTAACACAAATACGTACAAATGCATGGAAGTATTTAGCTCACTAGAATCTCTAATCGTCACTTTTTTCACACCTTTTATTGGTTTAACCCTGAGCATCCTTTTATCTGAAAGAATTTTTCTGCGAAATTTTAGTAAATGTGTCATTTGGAAGCTAACTTCATTTAAGGCCAGTAGTAGCAACAATGGTGTCATGCGAATCTTTAGTATTGTTTCGGTTTTGTTTTGCTTCTTTAAAACTATATATGTAATGTAATATTAGTTTGAAATTAAATATAATAAAAAAAATTACTTTTCTAGCTAACAGCTTGAGTGATTTTCAAATTTTTTAAATAAAATTCGAATGTAAAAACATGTTTCGTTGTACATCATTTTGCTTTACAGTCAACGTTCCAGGAACCATCTAAGCTTAGGTCGTAAAGGGAGGTGTAAGTGCACTAAATGTTACTTGCAAAAATGTTCACAGAAATTTAGAATTGATACCGTCGGATTGTAAGATTATATTCCAACCGTCACGACAATGCACTTCCGTTCCCATCCAAAAACCTCTACGTTCCCATCCACGAATCTCTTTAATCCGTTTTACGCAATGCGAAATGGGAAGCCTAAACCAGAAGTCACGCCGTATCTTTCAGCTGTCGACGAAACTTGGCCGTATTACATGCGACAGGGTGTTTTAGTTGTTGGCTAAGCACTTTTAGATGTAGTA